>CAUYTI010015426.1:0-29454 GCA_963575145.1 Galago senegalensis | reverse complement strand
TGCCCCTCCCTCCACCCCTACATTGCACCTGTTAGGGGAGGGTTCACAAACCTCCTTCCCTCCTCCCAGGTGCCCCTCCCTCCACCCCTACATTGCACCTGTTAGGGGAGGGTTCACAAACCTCCTTCCCTCCTCCCAGTTGCCCCTCCCTCCACCCCTACATTGCACCTGTTAGGGGAGAGTCCACAAACCTCCCTCCCTCCGCCCCTATTTTCCCTCCCTCCACCCCTACCCCTTGCTTCAATTTAATTTTGTGTTTGGAGAGGGGAAATGTTGTTATTGATGAACTAGCTTCATATTAATATTGAGTACATTGGATACTTGCTTTTCAATTCTTGTGATACTATATTTAGGAGGATATTCTCCAAACACATTCAGGTAAATACAAAGGATACAAAGTCTCCGTCTTTCTTTATGGCTGAACAGTATTCCATTATGTACATATACCATAGTCAATTTATTCGTGAGTTACTGGGCACTTAGGTTGCTGCCGCATCTTGGCTATTGTGAATTGAGCTGTGATAAACGTTCTATGGCAAAAGTCCTTATGGTAAAATGATTATTTTTTCTTTGAGATAGATACTTAGTAATGAGATTGCAGGATCTAATTGAAGGTCTATTTTAAGCTCTTTGATGGTTCTCTGTACTTCTCTCCAAATGGACTGTATTAGTTTGTAATTCCACCAACAGTGCGTAAGTGTTCCCATCCCTCCACACCCACCATTTCTGCCATCTAAAACTCAAGAGCTCAAGACTGCTTGACTGTGACGTCATTTTAGAAGACCCTCCTAGAAATGACATAAAGCTTGTCAGTTGGCTGTTTGTAAAACCTGCTTTTCTTCATTTTGAAGACACTGTGTACCCATCTCCAGTTGCTCTGTATCATCCCCATTCTATGTCTTTCTAGAACACGAACCTATCTGAGGTCGTATCTCCCTCAGCATCTGAGTCCTTTTAAGGCTGAGCCTGAATTGCTGCAGTCTGTCTCAGTTTTTTTCACTTGCATTGTATATCTGTAATCACTTAGCATAAATAATTACATATAGTTTTTTTATTATTAGAGGAAAAAAATATGTAGGGGCTGAATAATTCAAGTCAATATCTATCAACAACTAGCATTGAAACAATCAACTCTTTCCGGAACTCTCAACTCCCTGATACATTTTATGGAGTGGCTTTAGTTGTGCTGACAATGATCATCATGGCTTCTCAGGCTCTACTTCTTACACACTACCTATATTTCCTTTTTCATTTGATCTTATGACAAATCTTTTTATGCAACCATGCTGGTGTTGCATAAGCCGAGATGCAACACAGGTGCAATGTAGGGGTGGAAGATGTTGGAGAAGCCGAGATTTTGCCTGGACCTTAAAAAAAAATATAGGACCAGATATAGAAAATGTGTGAGAAAGTCACAACTGGTAAAATTCTGAGCAAAATATTTGGGGAAGATGGGACCCAGTTTAGTTGGAGAAAAAGTTTCAGGGGTAATGAACATTTCTACTGCATTGAGGTATTTCTCAATTTCATGATTGAAATTACATTTCTTAGGCCCTTACAATCCTCTCAGGCCACCTTCCTTTCAGTGTGATATGCCCTAGAATGACTCCTACAACTGAGTATTTAAAATTTGGCTTTCTGGCTGGGCACAGTGGCTCATACCTATAATCTCAGTACTCTGTGAGGCCCAGATAGGTGGATTACTTGAGCTCAGAAGTTTGAGACCAGCCTGAGCAAAAGTGAGAGACCCCATGTCTAAAAATAGTAGGGTGTTGTGGTGGGCACCTATAGTCCCAGTTACCTGGAAGGCTGAGGCAAGAGGACTGCTTTAGCCCAGGAGTTTGAGGTTGCTGTGAGCTATGATGCCACAGCACTCAACTGAGGGTGACTGAGTGAGACTCTTGTCTCAACAAACAAACAACAACAACAAAAAAAATTGCCTATTCAAAAGTATACACTAGTTAATTGATAGCTAACCTTCACATCTTTAGATAGTAGGTCTTAGTAAGGCATTTTCCAATGTCCTGTTAGCAGGGAAGATCACCCTAGCTGAGAACCACTGCATTACTTGCTCTGTAGGAGATAAAATTGCAATCAAGATCTCGTCATATCCTTGACCATTTCTCAAGCAGGACTTTGAAGTATCATAGTTCCCTTCTGTGACTAGACAGTAGTGATTCACCATCCCTTTCTTCCTTCTGGTCAAATAGCTATCATAAAATATTTTTTCTCCCCTTTTTTTTAAATATTAAAATACCTCTTTTTATTAGACTTCTGCTCTCAGGTAAAGGAATTCTGTAGAAAATTTATATATTATTCAAATACAGGACCACTCTACCTCCCTTTAGGGCCTAATTAGAATTATACATTGTAAAATGGTATTTACCTTCAAACAACATGTCCTTCGAAGAGTTAAACATAGAAAAATACAAATAATATAAGTTTTAAAAACAGAAGGGAAATGAATGGTGAATACAATGTTAGGCAAGTTTGAATAAACTATACCCAACCTTTGATGGACATGGACAAGCTTAATAGAGAAGCTGAGATTTTGCCTGGACCTTAAAAAAATATATAGGACCAGATATAGAAAATGTGTGAGAAAGTCACAACTGGTAAAATTCTGAGCAAAATATTTGGGGAAGATGGGACCCAGTTTAGTTGGAGAAAAAGTTTCAGGGGTAATGAACATTTTATTGGATGACATATTATTTTTCTATTTACACTATGACAAATTACCATAAACACAAATGTATCTATTTATTTCTTGTCATTATATAGTGAGATGTCCTCCCTGAGATAACTTCAAGCCACTGATTAGCATGTCTGCATTTCTCCTTGGGACTTGGAGGCAGAATCTTGAGGCCAGTTGCTTTTCTTGGCTCAGGGTCTCCTTCTCCACTTTCAAAGCCAACAGCAGCAGGTGCAGTCCTTCTCATGCTGTCAACGCCCTGGTTCTTTTTCTGGCAAAGTTACTCTGATTTTAACAACCCATCTGATGAGATTGGACACGCCCATATAATGCAGGAAAATCTCCCCATCCCAAAGCCCCCAACTTAATCACATAAACAAAGTTCTCCTTTCCTATCAAGTAACATATGCACAGTTTCTAGGATTATCGTGAATATGTTAGGGATGGGGGCATTATTCTGCCTACTGCAGATGGATTGGCTACATGTGGAATGCCTTAAATAACTGCATATGGAGATTGCACTTATGTCTCTAGGGAAGGCAAAGTTGTTGGAGGGTGTCCAGTTGCATGAAGCAGCTCAGATCATCATCATCTTCACCATCGTCATCAACATCACAAGACAGTGTTACCATCACTTTAGTAGCTTTCAAGGTTATGGCTATTGCTGCTTTTGTTTTAACATCTGCATCATCCCCTCAATCCTTCAGCACCTGGTACTACCTTTCAACCCCTATGCTACCACCTGTAATGCAACCAGGATCCTACAAGTGTCACATTTCCTAATGTGAGTTTTGGCATCTTCTTTGTCTACGTGATGTGAATCAAGCTGAAGAATAAGAAGCCAGGGATGAATACTCAAGGGTAGGCCTGGAATAAAAATATGAGCTCTAAGTCATGTAGTAACCAGGAGTACATATAAAACATTTCTCCATAGAAATAATGGTGATGACTGGCCAGAGGGGAAGGCAGTGGAATGGTAGAGAGAGCTGAGTGATCTCAACACACTGTATCTGTGACAAGCATTGAAAGTTGAGGCAAGTCCATCTCACCAGTAAATCCTCTTGCAGTCAGAGCCAATGACTTGCTCTTCCAAATAGAGTTCACCTTGAGCTCATGAACCATAATTAGCATTTCTCCCTAAGATTCAGAAATCCCTGAACTCTGCTGATAGGAAAATCATAGCAATTAGATAAAAAGTATTGTTAATAATCAGCAGATTCCAAAGCTACTTTAAAATCTGTTGGGAAAAATTAAAAAGTGCATAATCTCCCGGCCTGCACTGCTATACTAGCAAGAGAGATCAGGGAATCTGTATTTTTACACAAGCTTTACAAACAACATCTATAAACATAGTGTGGCACAGGGCAGTGGTCGCTCTATGGGGGTGACAGCTATGTATACTGTGTTCTCATTAACACCAAGTGAAGTTGGGATCTAAAGGAGTTTCATTTCCTTTCCTGAAGTCATACATTTAATGAATTCGAAATCCTCAACCCAAATACCTTCATTCCAATCACCTGAACATGACAATTTGGCATCTAGGAAGACATGCAGACACATAAATTCTAGCCAGTGAAAGGTTTCATGCACATAGCTTCTTCTATGCCCCAGAAAATTCGGGGGCTTGTCATTAAAACCTGGCAAAAGCTAAAATATGCCACTCAAAGAGGTGATGCTAAATGCCTGAGTAGATTTATGCTCTTCTTTGCTCCAAAGCAGAAATGGATAATTTCCTGCCTTTACCATGAGGAGCATAAAGCCACCTGATCTCCAACCTCTGGCCTCTTGTTTTCCACCCTACGTCTACCTTGAAGATGATCAATTGTACATGAAATGTTACACATTCATGACTTTCCTCGTGCCTGTAATACATTCTCTGAAATCATCCTGGATAATGGGAATTTGATTAAGGTGATGCATTCGAAATGTCAGAGGTCTTGCCACCTCATCTAAAAGAATCAGGAACATTGACAGATGTGCTCAGAGATAATGGGAACTGAAGGGAAGCCTCAGAAGCCCTCACAAACCACATTAGTTATTCAGTCTTTCACTTCCCATCTTTGGATTTAATTATGTAACTAATACACATAAATATATAAGGAAATAGAATTTGTATCAGTCAAACCTAAGTTCTAATATGTTTTATTTAATACCTCTACCCTCTTCCCTTCCTCCCCAGAAATTGCATGTAATATATAGAAAATGTCTTACTACATTTTACTTTTCTATTTGGAGAATTATTGGTCAGAGTTCTTTGGAAAACCATTAATTCAATTTATTCAATAAATAGTGACTCTGCCCCTAAGTGACAGATAGATATTAAGGTCATCCTCACAATATTCACTGACTGGTATTCATGACTTTTTGTGTTCCCTTCTCCCTGAGCACGGGCAGAGCCTACCACTTGCTTCTAATCCACAGATATGGCCAAAGTGATGGGATGTGCATGATTATCTGATCACATGATCATGTCCCATAAGATGTCCGTCTTTCTGAATCTCTCTCTTTCTCTTTGGCTGCCTGGCGAGAAGCAATTGGTCATTTAGGGGGATCTCACATGTCAAGGAACTATAGGCAACCAGTAGAACATAAAGAGACTTTTAGCTAACAGTCAGCAAAAAACTGAAGCCCTCCTTCTTCCACCTTCATGCAACTGAATTCTGCCAACAATATATACTTCTCTAATCAGCCGCAGGTGAGACAGCAGCCCAGGTGTACTGACTGAAGGCTGAAGGCTAGTGACCCCCTTAGCAGTGACACAGCTAAGGTTCATCTGGAATCCTAACCACAGACACTGTGAGATAATAAATGCGTGTTGTTTTAAACTGTATTGCAGCAATAAGTAACTAATGTACCATATTATGCAGCAAATATGATTCTAAGTGCCAGAGCTATGGCAGCTAAAGCTGCTTCAGAGTTATAATCTAGAGGTGGGATAGTTAATACACATCCAGATAAACCCACTTTAGTTTATGGTGTGTGATGCATGGGTGCATGTGTGTGGGAAGTGATACTGTAGACAGGGTGGTCTGGGAAGGCCTTTCTTGGAATATGATATTTAAAGTCTTACGTGAAGGTAAGAGACCAATTCCATGAAGAATTGAGGGAAAAGTTTTAGGCATAGAGATCAGCAAATACAAAGATTCTGGAGTTAGAAAAATGTAGGATTATTAATAGTATGTTATATGAATGGAGTATAAGGATTGAGTGGGGAAATGAGCATTGACTGGGGTTAAAAATTTTTCGTGGCCAATAGACCTTGATAATAAGCTTAGTTTAATTCTAAGTATAATGGGAAGAAATTGATGTACCTTAAGTAGAAAGAGACATGATTGGCTGAATAGCCTATGAATGATTTGTTATCATTGGTTGTTCTCTTTGAACTGTATTTGTCTGGGTGTGGGCTCTGCTTCAATCAGTCTGTAAACTCAGCAAGGGGAAACCCAGTAGGCCTCTGTGCAGAAAGATCAATAAATGCTAAGAATCGGATGCAGCTAAGTATGCTCACAGTAAGATAGTTGACAACATTCATACAGAGATTAGATTAACCCTGGGTAATGGTGAGGAAATTAAGGTTTTTTTTTTAAATTATTAAATCATAGCTGTGTACGTTAATGTAAGCATGGGGTACAATGTGCTGGTTTTATATACAATTTGAAATATTTTCACTAAACTGGTTAACATAGCCTTAGGTCAACTGGTTAACATAGCCTTAGGCATTATCTTAGTTATTGTGTTAAGACATTTATATTCTACACTTAGTAAATTTCACATGTACCCTTGTAAGATACATTGTAGGTGTGGTCCCACCAATTACCCTCCCTCCACCAGTGTTTTCACCAAGATTATATAGCAAGATAAAGATCAACTTATGCATTTTTGTACTGATTCAGCTTATCTTGTCTATATCTGGTCAAAATCTCTTTTCTCCATTGCCTATAAATGTACCACAGGCTGTTGTTATTTGGAGTTTAAAAACAAATGCAAATTTGCATTTTGCTATTAAAAACTTAGTTAATAGAAATTAAAAACACAAAGAAATCATTGAGAACCAGGTGACCAAAGATGATGTCAATTGTCTCTAAGATGTCACTCATAGTGTGGATTTTTAAATTCATAAATCATTTATTTTGTATTGTACATATCATTGGTAACCTACTTTTCTCTATTAACATATACTAAATTATTTTCATATTTGTAATATTTATAAAATATGATCAAATTATTTTGTGTAAATGTGCCATTATTTTCAATATCTCTCATTGATGGAAATAAATGTTTATAAATTTATATAATTTAACATTTTTTATTCTATAAATAGTTATTATGAGTATATAAATGTCCTATAACATGATTTTTCTCAAATTTCTGAGTCTCCTTAGGAAAGCTTCCTAAGGAGTTGCAAAGTCAAAGAATAAATTAATGTGGTTGACATATATTTATAAACTGTTAGTAGGCAAACTCAGAGTATACTATATTCTCTTTATATTCTCTCTCTTACAACAAAACACTCTAGACTCAATACAACAAAGAAGCCAGAAGATCTTCAGGTGGAAGGCAAAATGTGGAGTGCCTTAGAAGTCAGGACTTAGGAATGGCCTGGCAGTGGATTCCCTGAGTTTTCTTGTTGGCTTCCATAGACCCCTGACAAATCACTTTAGGAGCCCCCAACCCAGAATTGCCAAGAGCTACAGGTAAAAAAATGCCTCAAGAAAAACTGTTTTCCCCTAGCCAAAGAATCAAGGAAAATAACCAAAAATCCAGAACATTTTATAACATCTGCCCTACCACAACCAAACAACAGCAAAGAAATTGTAACATCCCTGCTGTGGCTTCAGTGGGGCTGAGCAGGGAGTGGATGCTCCATTTCTAGCCTTGGTGAAGAGGAACACACTCATATTCTTCTTCCAGGGTAGTGTTGGGGCTGAGCAGACTGTACTCCCCACCCCCTGTCTAGTGGAAGCAGGCAGTGTGTCTGTGTTCTGATCCCTTCACCAAGGTAGTACCAGTGGGGTTTAGCAGAGACACGTACTGACATCACCACCAGACAGTGACACACAAAAGAGGTTGTGCAAGACAGACTTGGTCACCTCTGGGCTTCATTCCCGGTGTCAGTGGGTATCGCTGGGGAGCTAATTCCCCACCCCCATCCTCATCAGTGAGACCAAACTAGAAGGTATGAGTTGGGGCTCTTCAGCCCTTCACATTATTTTCATCCATGCTATCTGTGGGTCGGTGTGTAGCTGAGCCTCCCCATCTTCTCAGCAGAATGGGACTGAGTCAGGTAGTATAAAGTAGGACTACTTGGCATTTTGCTCCTGTACTGCTGGGCTACTGTCTGAGTAGGACCTGGGAGTAGTTGAACTTCCACTTGTATTTCCAGGAACAAGAAGATGGTAAGAACTGGATTAGTTGTTGCTCCATTCTCTATGTTCCTTCATTGAGTAACAGTGGGAAATAGCAGGAAACTGAGCTTCTGTCTTTACCTTAAGGTATCAAAGCAATGTGAATCAGTCCTCATTCAGAGACAATGATATGGTGCAAATTATGTTCCACTTTCACTAGGAAGTCATCAGCAAGACAGAAGGGGAAGAGAAAATGCCACCCCAGCCATCTGCAATGAGGCTGTGTGAATTAGCATTTGATTTTTATTGGGGTAGGGTCAGCAGGTCCCAGTGAGAACTCTAAAACTCAGTGCTTACACTACATCTTAACAACAACAACAACAAAAAAGAATGACAAAAGGAAGTATTTGGGAAAGAAAAGAAATGATAACAGAAAAAATCGTAGAAAGCTTGAAAATCAAAAAGGAAACAGACTATCAAATAGGCAAAAAGAAATAAATCTAATGGATTGTCTTTCTCATAAGTTTTAATAACAATACTTGAGGTCTAGAGCAAAAATGATACCATCTGATGTGGTATTCAATGCATATAATAGAAACATTTAAAACAATTAAAGGAGAAGGATAAGAAGACCTCAATGGAAGTAGTATTTGTAGGTTTTAAGTGCTAAAATGTTAATACCAACAGATTATAATAAGTTATGTGCATGCATATTATAAAACCTGGAGCAATGACCAAGAAAACCATACAAGGTAATATGCTAAAAACACTATAAAAACAAGAAGTGATTTCTAAAATATATCCAGCTATTTATGGAAAAGTAATAAAAGAGAAACAGAGAAAACAAACAGAAAAGGATAAAATGATAAGGTTAATTCCCAACATATCAGTACTTACCTCAAAGGAAAATGACCTGACTATATTAATTGAAAGACAGAGATGGAAGATTCAATAAAATTGTATACACAGAGAGAGAGAGAGAAAGAGGGATAGAAAAAAAATCCGTTGATTGGATAACATGCTGACTGCGAGAAAGTCACATCAACCATAATAGCATAGATTGAAAGAACAGAGAAAGATTTATTACTAACATTAATTTTATAAAAAAGCAGTACTGGTTATGTTATAATAGATAAAAGCAACATTAGAGCAAAGAAGGAAAAGAGGAGTATTACATAATGATAAAAGGACCAGTCCACCAAGTATATTTAACAATCCCAAATATGTACAACATATGACTCAAATAGCACAGGCTGAAAATACACGAAACAAAAACTGATACAGCTTAAAAAACGAAAAATAATCGTTTTCGACTGTCTTTTTCTTTCAAGGGTCTGTATATGATCACTACTTCTCATCCCTCCCCACTTCCTTATTGCTCCAAAATTAATATTTTTTAATCTTTTAATTTCTTCTAAATATCACACATTGAAATTGAATTGTTCATTTCAATGTGCATATTTTTGGTCATTGTTGAACTTATTTTCCTATTAACCCAACAGACTACAAACTCAGCGATTTAAAACAACAATCACTTATTTTCTTCATGAAATTATATATGCTTTCCCTGGAAGTAAAGTAATTTGGGCAGGTTTGGGTAGGGGCAGTTCCTTCTTGCTGCATGAGGTGTTGCCGCTGTGGATCAATTATTGGCTAGAAGATCCACTTTCAAGATGGCTAATCAAATGTATGACAACTTGGGTGCAAGCTGAGAGCTGGAGTTCAGTCATGGCCATAGGCTGAGGGCCACAGTTCCTGTCTATTTCAACTTTCCCATAGGTTGGTTGGGCTTCCTCAAAACATGGTAGTTTGGTTTCAAGAAGCAAGTATTCCCAAAGAACCAAGAGAATGCTGTTTTGACTTTTGTACCCTAGCCTTGAAAGTCACATAATATTATTTCTACCATAGTTACAGACTTACTCAGATTCAAGAAGCATATTACAGACTCCAATCTTTGGTGGAAGAATTACTAATCATATTACATTGAAAGAATATATGTGATAGAAAAGCAATTTGGGGAAAATACTATCTTCTGCATTTATATAAGTTTTCTTTCTTTAAAACTTTTATATTACCCTAGCTGCTAAATGAATCACCCTCATAGCACATTAAAAGTTATTTTACAGTCAACTTTCAATCCGTTATAAGATGTAAGGGGCGGTGTGGCGGAGCTTTGTTCCACATGGTCATTTATGAATCGAATTCCTATTGGGTTATAGTTCTTCTATACAAGCAGAGTGTAAAAAGCTTGGGTAAGGAACACCCTTCTCACTCTTCTTGGGCCAAAAATGACACCTCACTTCCACTCCCATTTCCCTTAGTCTTCTGTGTTGCAAATACATTCTCCAGTCAGTCATTTTTCTTTTAACTTTGTGAGTTTTTTCCCCTGTTGTTTAAAGTAGAAAAACACATGATATTTTTATTCAGCTATATTTTTAAAATATTTTTTCTTGTTTTTGTGGTCAGAAATCTGTATACTTTGGAAAACTAGATAATAAATGCACATGTATGTGTTCTCCAATTATTTTAGTTTCAGAATTTTCATTTAGAATTTTAAATGCATCTTTATGTTAGGGTGAAGTAGAGAATGCAGTTTTAATTTTTCCAGGTTAATAAATTATCCTGGAAACTCTTAATGAATGTAATCTTTCTTCTCCCACTTTTATAAATACCATTTTGTCATATGCTAACTTTATGCTATTTTATAGGCACTGCACATTTATTATTCAAATTAGTTACTAATTATTTCATAGCAGTGATTTTGTGACTTTTTCCTGTGTATGTGTGTATGTATACATATGTCTAACAAATCACTGAAGGTAGATACAAAAACTGTAAGTATGTAATTATCCTGTAATATCACCTTATAGCATCCTCATTGATTCTATTAAAATATGACTTTATTCTTAATTTTTTTTGTTTCCTGTGATGCTTCTTTATTTCAAATTAACCCTTCCTCTCAGTTTGGAGCGACACATTTCTGTGATTTTCTTTTTCCTTTTGTTGCAGAATGTTTCATTCATTACATCATAGATTTCTGCCTGCTTATTCATACCTGTTTGAATAGGAATGTATGAGATACTTAAATTTGCACAGTCAAGTGTTTTAATAACCTCCTTAACTTCCCCTACTGTCCACATGTGTGCTGTTGGGAGGCATGTGGGAAACTGATGTGAGTTTTGCTGTCAACTCAATTATTTGGAGCCTCAGAAGGTTGGAGACGAAGCAGCTGGGGTTACAGCCATTCACATCCAGGGATCACACTCGACCCTGAGTTTGGAACATGATGTATCTGGTGCCTAATTTTTGCATGCCATCTGATTTTGTCCAGCCTTTCACCATGTTTTAGGCAAGATTCCAGCCTTATCAGGATATATATTACTTCCACAACCCTCCATCCTTCACTGCAGATGCTTTAAGGCAACGCTTAACAGTTGCAGTAAGTAGACTTCCATATACACACGCACTTTCCTGCCTCCCATAGCTACCCTCTTGCATTCTTCCTCTCAAATTAGAGTGTATTTATTGGTGAGGTTTTATATGATCCTTCTCTATGTATTTTACCAACCGAGGATCACTTTCCAAAGAAACCACATGGAAAGCACTCTTTAAAAAAAAAAAAAAAATTGGCTCGGCGCCTGTGGCTCAAGCGGCTAAGGCGCCAGCCACATACACCTAAGGTGGTGGGTTTGAATCCCCAGCCCCGGCCCGCCAAACAACAATGACCGGCTGCAACCAAAAAATGGCCAGGCGTTGAGGCGGGCACCTGTAGTCCCAGCTACTTGGGAGGCTGAGGCAGGAGACTCGCTTGAGCCCAGGAGTTGGAGGTTGCTGTGAGCATGATGCCACGGCATTCTACCCAGGGGGATAGCTTGAGGCTCCTGTCTCAAAAAAAAAAAAAAAATTCAGTTTAATTTGAGAGTACAAATAACCAGATTACAATATTTGAATTTCTTACATAGAGTCCCTCTTGTAGTTGTTTCCCACACCCAAAAGGTGTGCCATGTACCCCTACATTGTGCCCATTAAGTGTTAGCACCCCAAAGCCTGGTGCTCTCATCTCTCCCTCCACTGTTCCTGCCCCCTACTTGAATTAAATTGAGTTTTTCTCCTATGTGGGCATGAATTAGACCATATGCTGGCTTCATATTAGTATTGAGTACATTGGATTTTTGCTTCTCCATTCTTGTGATAATCTACTAAGAAGAACGTGTTTCAACTCCATCCAAGTTAATACAATAGATATGGAGTCAGGTTGGGCATGGTGGCTCATGCCTATATTCCTAGCACTCTGGGAGACCAAAGCAGGTGGATTTGTCTGAGATCAGGAATTCAAGACCAAGCTAAGCTAGAGTGAAATCCCATCTCTAAAAATAGCCAGCTGTTCTGGCCAGGTACCTGTAGTCCCAGCTACTTGAGAGGCTGAGGCAAGAGGATAGCTTGAGCCCAGAAGTTTGATGTTGCTGTGAGCTATGATAACACATGGCACTCTATTGAGGGTGACAAAGTGAGACTCTGTCTCAAAAAAAAAGTTGTAAAGCCTCTATCTTTTTTATGGCTGAATAGTATTCCATGAGTATACATACACCACCATTTGTTAATCCATTCCTGAATTGATGAGCATTTAGGTTGTTTCCTCATACTGCCAATTTTAAGTTGAGCTGCAATAAATAATCTAGTGCAAATGTCCTGATAATAAAATGATATTTTTTTCTTCTGGGTAGATGTCTAGTAATGGGATTGTAGGATCAAATGGAAGGTCTAATTTGAGTTCTTTGAGGATTCCTTCCAAAGAAACTGTATTAGTTTGTAGTCATACCAACAGCATAAGAGTCTTCCCCTCTTTCTACAACCATGCCAGCATCTGCTACTTTGGGACTTTGTGATGTAGACTAATCTTACTGGGTTTAGGTGATATCTCAGAGAGATTTTGATTTGCATTTCTCTGATGATTGGGATCGATGAACTTTTTTCATATCTTTGTTAGCCATTTGTCAATCTTCCTTAGAGAAGGTTATGTTCATGTCTCTTGCCCAGTGATATCCTGGGTTGTTTGCTCTTTTTTGTTGATTAATTTGAGTTCTTAATAGTTCCTAGTTATCAAGCCTTCATCAGATCAATATCTTTTCCCATTCTAAAGATTGTCTATTTGCTTTGATTGTTGTGTCCTTAGCAGTGCAGAGCTTTTTAGTTTATTTAAGTACCATTAACTTATTTTTGTTGTTGTTGCACTTGCCACTAATGTCTTTTTCATAAAAACTTTCCCCAGGCTGACATCCTCAAGAGATTTTCCCACAGTTTCTTCTAGGACTTTTATTCTTTCATGCCTTTGATTTAAATCTTTTATCCACCTTGAATCAGTTTTTGCAAGTGCTGAAAGGTATAGGTCCAGTTTCAGTCTCCCACAAGTGGTTCTCCAGTTCTCCCTGCACTATTTATTGAATAGGGATTCTTTTCCTCCGGAAAATATTCTTAATATCTCCCTTTGCCTTATTCCTACATCATGTGAAGAAATTCCTCATATTCTTTTTTATTTAATTATAGCTGTGTACATTAATGCATTTATGAGGTACAATGTGCTGGTTTTATATACAATTTCAAATACAACAAGCTGGTTAACATAGCCTTCACCATTTATACAGGGGAATGGCCATAACTAATCATTGCTTTCATGTTTTAATCTAACATGATTATAACTAATCATTGCTTTTTTACAGGAAACCTTGTCTATTTATTTTACTTGCCTAGTAGGTTCAACACCTCATATCTCTACCATTTCGCCCTAATACTTTCATAAGTTAATTTGTATTTACCACATTGTGTTGAGTTTTTTCCATCCACAAAGAACAAATTTTCACCTTCTGATGATGATACTGCCCACATTGGTGTGATATATACGCAGGTAATTCATTACATATTTTATATTCATATTTACAATATCTTGTTACTACTGGTTTATTTCTAGGTAATGGCTATTTCTTTAATTATAGATTAACATAAAACTATTTCTACTCATACAAAGTAACTTATAAACTCTGTCTTCCAAAAATGGCAGAGTTTATAAGGCCCTATAGGACCGGTTTTGCTTCACTACATGCACTTCTGTGTACCTGAGGAGTACCAGACTCCTGAAGGGCTGATGTTACATCATACCACAAGACAAAAGCAGAGTCTGTAACTGCAATGGGATTTTCAAAGGTTAACCACATTTTATTTTTCTTATTATCTACATGATACCTCTAGAACCCATCTCTAAGAGATAGGAAGCTATTTGTCTCTTTGGAGTGAGTGGGGATCCTGTCTGTGCTAGTATGTTCTATAGACATCCTGTTTGCAGTCAGGGAGTAGTTCTACTCATAAAGCACATTTATGAACAAAGAGTGTTGCCAGCACGTTCTGTATTATGCTATCCCATGAAAGCATAATTTATGTTACAGTGTTAGAGTATAATTTTATTTATTTGAAAATGAGTGATTATTACATTTTTACTCTTTTGGATTCTACACACATGTGCTTTGTGAATTGCTTTAAAAATAATTACTTACAGAGGGTATGTTTGCAACATATGATCCTGTCCTCAGCGGCTGCTGTTGATTAAAACATGAATGGACAGCTGACTCAGGATTGGCATCCACTGATAAGTTGGATAATTAAATTACATATTGAAAATTTGAGCTGAGAATAAAGATCAGGTCCAGGCCATAGTTAGTGGGCACAAAAGCCAAAAAAATCATATAGAATGGGGCTGAAATTAGCCTTATAAATAAAACAAAGCCACAAGAATGTAAGAATTTAAGTAGAATAAAATAAAGCCTTGCATCTGAGAGGGAACGTAAAACAGTTCACGGTGGAGCAAAGAAGAGCAGAAACGACAGTCTGTGCAGACCCAGGGAGGGCAGGTAGAATGGTTTTCTGATATTTTGCTATTGCAGGTGGATTACGTTGATGCCTTTGTACTCTTCCAGTGAATCTCTTTTTAACTTGAGCTTCTTTGGTTGCAGCCAGGGTTTTAACTAGGCAAGGATTCATTTGCCAAAAACCAATTTGGGAGGCAACTATATCCCATAAGAATATCAGTGCCATGAGACTTGTCTGTGATGTTGAGTATTACGCTGCTGGTGCTTGGGGAAGTATCTATTCCAAGCAGGTGTTCCATAGAAATCTGTTAGATTAATAAGACGGAATCAGCAATATGAGTATGCACATACATTGTGGAATTTCTGATGCCTTCAAGGTGTTGAAATAAAGACAGAGAAGGAGGGTTGTAAAGAAAAATAATATGAAAGTGAGGAAATATTTAATTTGACCTTTCTTTGTTACCCTGCTGTGAAGTTTGCTTTGATTTGCTTGCTTTTAAAAATTTCTTCATAGATTTCAAGAAAGAAACTGAAGTTTGGCTGCTGAATACTAAATGTTCATTATTCCTAGCAGAAAACACTGTAAAAGATCTTGGTGATTTGAGATGCTAAGAAAACTTTTCCAGGGAAATACTCCATATATTCTCTAAGTAGAGCATATAAAAGTACTTCTTAAAAATATAACATACTTATTCAGTGTTTTGGATTTCACAGACTGTTAAAATTTCAAAAGAAATTTGGGGAATCAATTAAGATTGCATGTTTTTATTTATCCAAGTAAAAGCATCAATCATAGCAAAAGAAAAAAAAAGAATTTGCTATCAGCATTATTTCATAGGAAAAACAATGTTAACAAAATTAAGTCCAAAGAACATAATTTCAGAATAAAAGACACTTCAAAATAAATGTGTTTGGTTTAATAAAAACGTCACTACATTGTTTAATTTTCCTTATTTCCAAGTGGTTTGATGAAAACATTAACTCTCTGTGTTGACCAGTTTGATGGAAGTATTTCGGAATGCATGTGAAAACCCCACACTGTACCCCAGATGTGCATTAATGTACATAGTTAACATTCAATAAAAAAAAAAAAAAAAACATTAACTCTCACAAGAGCTGCTCTTCTTAACCTTTAGTCTGAGATCAGTAAAGGTTAATGAAGTCTTAAGTACACCGTATTTGAATATCTGAGGTACAGATAGCTAAACAACCGATTCTTTTGTTCCTATTTTGCCTTGACTTAGAGCAACTTAGTCCAATAACCAGTGATGATGATTTTCACGCAGATGAATGATGTTGATTGGCAATTACATTAGCTTTTGTACCAAACAATAGTCACTTTAAGGATTACTTAATAAATGTCATTTAGTTGATTGACACAATCTTTCAAAACAAGAGGCTCATGAGGGAAATTGCTGTCATTTTCTTCTTCTGATATTTCTATAAAAAGCTATTTGGCAACTGTATTGGCAGTGAAGTCAGTGCTGAGGGGACTGAAGTGGTAAGTTCAACTTCGTTTGACTTTATCTTCTTGACCATTACAATATTTTAGGTGAAAACACGCAATAAAGAAAGCCATCAAAAAAAAGAAGAAGAAGAAGAAAGAAAGAAGTCATTTGGGGTGGGAAGTTCTAAGCCGAGGATAATTACTGTTTGTATCACGAGCCACATACACCTACACACACAGACTTATACTAAATATGCTTTTTGTCACTGAGGTCTCAGACATGACTATGCATCTACAAAGGGAAACACACACAGCTGATTATGCTACATCCCTCTCAAAGGACGTCAATTATAATAACCTACAAAAAGTCTAGTCTATGAAAATTCTTTTTGTTTTTAACGTTAACTGAATTTCCCCCAGATTTTCTTGGCTTTTAAGGGTCAAACACAGGGGAAGTTGAGTTCTGACTAAACGGCTTTTTAAAAAATTTTCATCAAGTGTTACCTCAGCAGGCAACAGATGGAGGCAAAGCCATTTGCTATCAGTTCAGGAGCAATGTGCCCAGCACACGATATGAAGCACAGATGTTTATCTGGAATGGCCGTGAAGTTGGAAATGAAAACTTGGAAGAAAGCTATTGAGTTCCAAAACCTCTCCAATACCATATTGTAAACAGGCAGGACAGCCTCCAAGGGGCAGTATTAATACCTGATTCTCTTACAATCTCCTAGTAATAGAGTATGCACAAAAGCATTTGTGCTTGGCACTAACACCTCAAGTCAGAAATGTCTTTTCCCCCCATCTTCTGAAAAATATTTTCAGTTAATATATTTTTTGAGAAATTCCTTTTCTTTTCTCCTGTGACTCTTTCAAGTTTTACAGTCAACATTTTATTGTATTTCTCATGCATTATGTGATGAGCCTGCACACTGCTTCTCACACATCCTTTCACTTCCTTTAAAAATGTATGGCTTGAAACATTTCGCCGTCTCGGGTATCTTGTGTCACAATTGCCCTTCAGATAACTATTTTTCCCCTCAAGTGCTAGTGAATTTTTTGCATCTTTTTGCTTTTATTGATGAGGTAGCGTTTTGTATTCTGGCCTCTCCAGAGGCTAATTCTCACTCAACAAAGAGGTGGCAGTAATGGAGAGGGTTGTCACTGGATACCATGGGCAAGAAAGGAATTATTTGCTCAAGACTGTATTTCTATTTTG
Source organism: Galago senegalensis (assembly GCA_963575145.1). Taxonomy (NCBI): domain Eukaryota; kingdom Metazoa; phylum Chordata; class Mammalia; order Primates; family Galagidae; genus Galago; species Galago senegalensis. The sequence goes on along the minus strand of CAUYTI010015426.1, from coordinate 11,897 downwards.
AATATGTAAACAGGCCCAATTCCTACATTTGTGGGGCTTGGGGAAAAGGAGAAGGGGAGATTCTCAGCCTAATGCCCACCTATCTCTGTTGATTTTCCCTGGTCCCATCACGAAACGTATTTGTGGACAACTCAGACCATAGGTCCTACCTGTGGCAGGAAATGCCTGTTATTTATTTATTTATATATTTATTTGAGACAGAGTCTCACTTGTTACTCTCAGTAGAGTGCTGTGGCATCACAGCTCACAGCAACATCAAACTCTTGGGTTTAAGCAATTCTCTTGCCTCAGCCTCCCAAGTAGCTGGGACTACAGGTACCCTCCACAATACCCGGCTATTTTTTTGTTGTTATTTTTGCCATTGTCATTGTTGTTTAGCTGGCCCAGGCCAGGTTCGAACCCGCCAGCCTTGGTGCATGTGGCTGGCACTGTAACCACTGTGCTATGGGCACCGGGCCAGGCAATGTCTTCTTTAAAAGAGCTGCCTCTTGATCTACTCTCAGAACGTAAGGATTCATGCATCATAGCAGGATTCTCTGCCTTTGCGAGGATAGGTGTAGAATAAAGCTCCATGCTTCTGGAAGCAGGTTTGGGGGGTTCTGCAGATTTGGGTATCAAGAGGGTAGCACAAAAGTAGGGGGGTGTGGGCTAGTGTCAATGAATTCAGTCTCCTCTGATAAAATATCATGGATTGAATGGCTTAAAAATCATGGTTCCGAGGCTTGAAGTCTTAGATCTGGGTTCCCACATGATTGGATTCTTGGTGAGGACCCTCTTCTTCATATGTCCTCACAGGGTCTTTCCTTGGTGTGCGAATGCATGCACACATGCAGACAGAGAGGAAGAGAAAGAGAAGGAGAGAATGAGAGAGCATGAGAGAGAGAGGTCTTGTTTCCTCTAATTTCATAAGGGTACTATTCTATCCTGTAGATCCCACCCATGATGTAGTCTAATCCCAATAACCTTCCAATTGCTCCACCTTCAAATATCACCACTTTTGTAAATCAGGGCTCAACATACCACTACTTTAGGGATTAGGACTTCAATATATAGATTTGGTTAAATTCAGAGCAGGACTCCAGTTTGGTCATTTCCTTGGCTTTGCAAACCTTCCACTGTACCTGGAGAGATAAAGCTGGGAGAGTATCACAGCAAGATGCTGTACAGCAAAGGACCCAGGGTGACAGTCCTGGTGTCCAGGTGTCCAGGTCTAAGGCATATACTGTGTGCAAACGTTATTTCTTTATAAACACAAAGGCAAGAAAAATGATTTATGATATTTCACATTTGAATAAAGACAAATGCCCAGATTATGCTTGTTGGTTAATGTTATGCCAGCCCGTTGATTCTATTCATACTATTTTCATTAGCTGGGGACATACCCTAGGTGCCCCTCAATGATCCACATGCCCTTGCATACTCTCTTTCCAGGTATGGGTGGGATCTGTATCTTCTAGGTGACTGCAAACATGATGGGTTTAACTGTCCTGATCAGATAAGGTTCCGTGGCTAAGGTGATGGGATGCTTTTACTGTATGGGATTCCAGAGGCTATAGAGAAAGACTCCTGTTCCTCTTGCAGAATCAAGCTGCAATGTTACAAACAGCCTATAGAAAGGGCCAAAGGTCAAGGAAATGGGATGGCCTCTAGGAGGGCTTCAGTCCTACCAGCCACCAGGAAATACATTTTACCAACAATAGCTAAGCTTGGAAGATGCTGCTTAGCTCTGGAGAAGATCACAGGCTGGCTGATGCCTTGACTGCAGTCTTCTGCTGGGCCCAGACTCCTGTGAATTAATAATTGCATGTTATTTAAAGCTGGTAGGTGTATAATTACCTGTCACATAGCATATGAAAATTGATGTACATGTTCTTTGAAGAAATAATTTGTTCTTCCTTCTTGTATTTCTTATATTTAGACTTCTCCAGATTTTATGATCTGGTAATCCCTCTACTCTTGTGCATAGACACATGTTGGCACTAGGCAATCTTTGGGAATGCCAAATTACTTGTTTGAATAAAGTCTTTTTAAAAACTTACTTGATTTACTATGCAACAAAGCAAAGATGATCATGTTTAAAGACACCCCAGATGTTTTAAAGACCTTGCCCATGTGACTTATCCTTTGCATTCCTTTCTTATGTATTCTTCAAACACAGTGATTACTCTAACATCTTCTGGATTTCTCACTGGCTTCTTTATACAGGTAGAAATACTCATTCTTCCTCCTTTGATCCATAAGCCACATTCCATGTTCTTCTTTTGAGATTTTTCTGTCCCATCCTTAGTAATGTGAGCTCTTCCTTTTGTAAATAGATTATATTCTCCTGAGATGCAGGGAGGGGAGGAAGGAGAGGTAAAATATTTTATGTCTTCATGGGCTGTCCTGAAAGCCAGCCATGCCTTGGACGGCATGGGCTCTCCTTAGCTGCTTGTACATGTACACATATGTATTAGTGAAAATAATGTTGTTAAACTCCCTAGTTTTTAGATCACATGTTTCTCAGGGAGATAACTCACTGATGCATTTTTTTTGAATCTGGCAAAAAATATTAGATGATAAATGTCTCATGAAGACTGAAGGGAGCTTTTCCATCCAGAAACTGGCATCACCTCATTGATAGATTTGGTAGCCCTGATTCAGCAGATCCCCATTTGTTTGGAAATTTGGGTGCCATTAAAAACACAGCAGCCTTACAGGGCAGTTGATATGAATGGTGTGGTGAGATCTATAAGACACATGTATAGAAAAATGCCTATAGGTATTTTTAGAAGGATACATAAAGACCGAAATTAAGAGGGAAACTAATGATGAGTTCACGTTCTCCTCCAGTTCTCTGTGCCGGCAAGAGTGAAATGCAGCCTTCTGGGGTTTCTGTCATTCTTGGAAGCCTTGAATATTGGCAGACTGTGACCACAGGCAAAGTAAAAGGAAGAGTTGGGGGAATAGTCAGGTTCATTCAAGCAGCATGTGGGCTAATAAAGAAAAGAGGCTCTTGGGGATTGATTTAACCCACATGGAATGAACACCCCGGACAAATGGCCTTCATGCTGGTTTTTGTTGCCTGGTTGGGGGCAGCTTGAAATCTCTGTCCTACTGATGTCCCTGAAAATAAAGCCTGTGTCTCCTTATGAAAACACCCAGATTGCTCCAAAGCTCAGCCTCCTTACAGAGAGATTATAAACGTTAGCCATAATTGCACCATCTCCTATTAAAATGCAGACATTTCCTTCAAATATAATAACACTGGCAATCTAAGATTTGAACAATTAAACAACAAATGGTTTGAGGACTTAAATGGCTTGTCACAAGGAGGGGGAATTAAGCAGAGATGTTTTGTGCAGAGGAAATAATAAGGCTGCAATCAATTTGACTAGAAGTTTTAGGAGCATTCTTGCTTTGCATTAAGTATATTATTAATGCATTGCGATGGGGCATTTTGCTCTAATCTGCTATGCAGAAGTAGGAGAAAGGGTAGCTGACTCCACATACCCACACCCCCTTTTCAACAGTAGATGTGTTCACTTTTTGTGATGTTGATTGCAACATCCACCCTGAATGGATGGAGATACTTGGAACAAATTTTCCCTGAAGAAGTTTTTCTCAGAAGTTAAAAGTTATATCCAAAAGGATCCATGAGATATCTTGATATCCTTAAGAACAACAAAGCAACATGCAATGATAAGTCCTGTGGCGTTTACTTGTAGAGCCTGCAAATGGAAAATCTCTTGGCTGAACTAGGAGGGAGAAAAAAATCACCTGAGGAGAAATGCCTGTTTACAATCAGCATTTATTAATCCTGAAAGAATTACAGGAGATTAACTCCATGCCAAGACTGCCGTGAAATGAAATGTTAATGGATAAATCATGAAGTCCCATCTCAGAATCATTGTGAATCTTTCTTCCCCTTGAGTTTGAATATAATACCTGATTAATTTTAATACTATGATACAAAGGTTTTCCTTTAGTTCTTCAATTTCCTTTAATGAATGGATTCTGCCTAGTTGTCTTTCATGAAAACAGCCTCCAAAATTTAGTTTTTAGACAATTTTCTATATTCCTTTAAAAAATTGATTTCTATATCATAATTATAAATGCTACTTCTTTGACATTCAGAAAAATTTCAGGGCGGCGCCTGTGGCTCAAATGAGCAGGGCTCCGGCCCCATATGCCAGAGGTGGTGGGTTCAAACAAAGCCCTGGCCAAAAACTGCAAAAAAAAAAAGATGTATACAAAAAAATTTCAGAATATAAAAAATTTAACATATGTCCCTGATTCCAATCATCCCAGTTAGATTAAATTTCTGTACAACTCTGTCCCATTTTGTCTGTGACCACATGGACACTTGGGTATGCAGGTTGTCCCTGACTTAACAGTGGCTCAACTCAATGACTTTTCAACTTTATGCTAGTGTGAAAGTGATATACATTCAGTAGAAATCGTACTTCTATTTTTGGATTTTGATCTTTTTCTGGGCTCTCTCTATGCTGGACAGCCATAGAGAGCTGCAGTTATAGGTCAGCCATGCAGGGAGGGTGGAGAACGGATGCTGTAGTGTGCCGTGTTATCAGGGAATTTTGCCCCACTGTAGGTTAACATACATTGAGGACATCTGAGGACATCTGAGGTAGGGTAGGCTGTTGCAGTGGTTGATAAGTAAGGTGTATTTAATGCATTTTCAACTTTTAAACTTAGGATAGCTTTGTTAGGATGCAACCTCACTGTAAAGGAGTCTCTTTATAAATAAAGATTGTATACACTACTGGTCTTTAATTGCACAAAATTGTACCATATATATTATTATCTCTCCACAGAGACCATTAATTCAATTAATAGCTCACATATACTTCAGCTCTGTACTTTGTTTACAATACACTCCATTTAAACATTTTTCTACTGAAGTGCTCTCCTTATTACAATTTATTTTATTTTATTTTATTTCTTTTTTGAGACAGAGCCTCAAGCTGCCCCCCTGGGTAGAGTGCCATGGCATTTCAGCTCACAGCAACCTCCAACTCCTAGGCTCAAGAGAGTCTCTTGCCTCCGCCTCCCAAGTAGCTGGGACCACAGGCGCCCGCCACAACGCCCGGCTATTTTTTTGGTTGCAGCCGTCATTGTTGTTTGGCGGGCCTGGGCTGGGGATTCGAACCCGCCACCTTAGGTGTTGCTGTGAGCTGTAGTGCCATGGCATTCTACCCAGGAGACAGCTTGAGGCTCTATCTCAAAAAAAAAAAAAAGCAATTCTCTTGCCTCAGCCTCCCGAGTAGCTGGGACTACAAGATGCCTGTTGCTACGCTTGGCTTTTTTTTTTTTTTTTTTTGCAGTTTTTGACTGGGGCTGGGTTTGAACCCACCACCTCTGACATATGGGACCTGCACCCTAACCTTTTGAGCCACAGGTGTCGCCTGGCTTTTCTTTTTTTTTTAAGAGACAAGGTCTCCCTCTGGCTCAGGCTGGTCTCAAACACCTGAGCTCAGGGCAATCCACCCACCTCAGCTTCCCAGAGTGCTAGGATTATAGGCATGATCCACCATGTGCAGCCTTCTCTCTGAGTTTATTAAGTGCTCAGGTCCTCCCTAAAGATAACTAGGGACTGTGAAACATGACTTTTGTTCCACTTCTTGCTTTCTTTCCTTCCCCAGTTCTTCTGGAACTTCAGACAGATTCAGCCGAATACTCAAGCACATCCTGACCCAGAGGAGGTGAGTACATTTACTGGAATCAGCTGACCGTGAAGAGAGTACTTTGACAGACTCGGCATGAGAGCCTTCAACAGCCCACTACCAGGAAACTTCACCCTGTGACAAGAAGACTACATTCTGTTCCCCCAAGCACAGAAAAAGTCAGTCTGTGAATGCAAGCAGCGTGAAAGCCAGTACACAGAAGGACTCAGTCTGGGAAGGGGGACCCGGAATCAGCAGGGGCTGACTGTCTTTCTCCATCTCTGTAGCTACTACCCACTCTACCCACCTCAGGAAGACATGGCCATTGACTATGAGAATTTCTATGTCTATGCACAGCTGCCTGTCACCCCAGATGTCTTCATAATCCCATCAGAGCTGAAGTACTTTGTGAAGGTAGGTTTGAACTCCGCTTTTTTTCCAGAAATACCAAAATTGGTCTTTGACTTTCCCTTCTAAACCTCTTAGCACTCACTCCTCATGGGCCTACTGATGGAGATAGTGGCCTCTGTGACCCCAGCAGTGAGGCCTCATTTCTTTGGGAGAGGTCATGGGACCAGAACATAAGTCTTTTGGTAAAATACTTGAGTAGAGGGCCAGGCACAGCCACACATATAATCCTAGTTCTCTGGGAGGCTGAGGCAGGTGGATCGCTTTAGTTTAGCAATTTGAGACTAGTCTGAACAAGAAGAGTAAAAACCCCACGTCTACTTTTTTAAAAAAAAGAAAGAAAAATTAGGCCAATGGAGGTACCTATAGCTCAGTGGGTAGGGCACTGGCCACATACACTGAGGCTGGCAGATTCAAACCCAACCCAGGCCAGCTAAAACAAAAATGACAACTGCAACAACAAAAATAACAAAAAGCTAGGTGTTGTGGCGGGCACCTGTAGTCCCAGCTACTTGGGAGGCAAGAAAATCACTTAAGCACAAGAGTTTGAGGTTACTATGAGCTGTGATGCCACAGCGCTCTACCCAAGGCAAAAGCTTGAGACTCTGTCTCAAAAGAAAAAGAGAAATTAGGCTGGGAATGGTGGTTCACGCCTGTAATCCTAGCATTCTGGGAGACCGAGGTGGGTGGATTGCCTGAGCTCAGGGGTTAGTTTGAGACCAGCCTGAGCAAAGCAAGACCCCATCTCTAAAAAATATCAGAGTGTTATGCTGGGTACTTGTAGTCCTAGCTCCTTGGGAGGCTGAGGCAAAAGGATCATTTGAGCACAAGAGTTTGAGGTTGCTGTGAGCTATGATGCCATGGCACTCTACTGAGGTTGACAAAGTAAAACTCTGTCTCAGAGAAAAATTAGCCAGGTATGCTAGTACATGCCTATAGTCTCAGCTACTCAAGAGGCTGAGATAAGAGGATCGCTTGAGCCCAGGAGTTGGAGGTTGCTGTGAGCTATGATATCATAGCACTCTAGCCTGGGGCAACAGTGACACTCTGTCTCAGAAAAAAGGGGAAAAATGCTTGAGTATATATAGTATTCCCCTGCTCCCCTCTCCCTCCCCCAGAGACTGAGAACACAGGTGGTGAATAGGGAGGCCACAAATGATGGTTCTCACCAGGGCCATGCCAGAGCAACCGGGGGAACATTTCACATATGCACTTGCCTGCTCCCTCCCCCCAATCTGACAGTGACCTCCAACTGAGCTCAGCTGAGAGTACTTCAAAGATGCTCTTAGGTCATTCTGCTCTCTGCCTTGGCCACCTTGGAATTGGGCCCCTCACAGGGAATCCACCCTGACCAGTCCCCTCTTGCCAAACCAGAGCCTGTTCAACCTCAAAAGTTACAGAATTTTTTTCACATGGGTGAACAGTAAACAACTAGATCAGGTTTGTCTCCCAAGTATGGGAACTGATTGTCATTCTGCCAAGTCACCTCATTCTTTATTCTGTTTGAGGGACTCAATGGGAATCCAGAGTTTTCCAGTAATAAGTTAACATATTTGACTAAAAATGTGTTTGGTTGACTGTGTTTATAAAACTCTTTAGGGTCCAACCCCACTGATTCTTTCTTTTTCACATGAGTCTGCAGTTAGTTTAGGGCTTCTCCGAGCCCACTGTCCTCTCCTTCCTTCCCCAGGACATCCTTGGCTGTGTCTGTGTGAATCCTGGGCGCCTCACGAAAGGGCAGGTGGGTGGCACCTTCAGCCGACTCTACCTCAGGAGCCCGACCGTGGACGAGGCAGGGAGGCGCAGTCCGTGTGTTGCCGCGCAGGTGGTCAGGATCTGAGGCTTCTATCCTCTGCCATCCCCCACTAGGCAGGCAGCTGAGAGCAGAGACAGAGCCTTCTAATAAGATCAAACTGTTAGGTAGTAGAGAAAGCCAGCTGGTGAGGAGGAGGCTGTGGGGACAGGACTTCACTGTGAAGATGTGTATGGTGGAGCCCTGAGTGTTGAGCTTCTGAAAACATAGCTGGTGTCTGGAAGTGAGTCGGCTGTGGATACTGCATACTCAGACAAGAGGCTTTGTGATTTTCTACATGAATCAAACCCAGAAACAACTTTTGGAGCAATAAAAAAATTCAGAGTGTAACTTGAACCTAATCTTTCTTCTACTTTCATTTTCTTTTTTCCTAGTAGTGGGCAAAGTATGTCTCCTACTTGCCCTTTGTCCAGAGAAGGCAGTGTTGGTCACACTGGGTTTCTGTCCAGCCCCTCAGACCTCTCCCTGCCCCACCCCCTCATCCTTCCTCATCCTCACAAGGCTCATACAGCCTCTCTGTGGGGATGTGCACTGGGCTCAGCCCTGGATCTGGCTGCAGAGTGAGAAGCTGGCTGTGTGCCTGGCCCTCCCCACCCAGCTCCTCATGTGTGCTGTGGTCCCAGCCTGACCTTCCCATCTGGAAGGGGCAGCCTCACTGAGCTATTCCAGTGCTGGAGAGCTGGGACTTACCTAAAGCCCAGAACTCTTGGATAAGGCCAGGCCATCCAGGGTTCCCAGTGTATTCTCAAGCCTGTGCATCCCAGTATCTGGGGAAAGGTCGCTGGCCAAATGTGGATGGGTTTCTGCCCTAAGCTGGCAGTTGGCTGCCTCACATGCCACACAGAGCCAAGTCTGGAAAACCCCAACCATTAGGGCAGGGGCAGTGTGTGAGAGAGCAGTGAGTTGCTGTTGCCTGTGCCTTGACTCATAGATAAATAGGTAACCTAACAGCGTCATCTTTGCCGCCCCACCGCCTCTCTGGGTGAAATGGAATCAGACTCCAGCTCTGACCTGGGCTGGTGAGATGACTCCAAACACAGCCACTGCTATCTCATTTCAATAGTTTTATAGGCGCCTCCTCTAAGGACAAGAATTAGAGACAAGCCCTGACTCTGGGAGTACGGTTTCCCTCCTTCCCTAGCTCCTCCCCATGTGAAGCATCCAGCCGAGTCCCATGGGGGCAATGTGACTTGCCAGCCTCCAGATGTGGCATTTTTGGAGCCAGGCCCCTCCTACAACCTACTGCAACCTGATACCCAGCTCAAGAATATCATTTGTGTTTCTACCAAGCCAAGTATCAGCTAGAAAGCCACCCCTTCCAGGCTTAGAAAACCCATACCCGGGAAGATTAGGCAGCAGGCCTCCCTCCAGGATAAACAAGGGCTCCTAGCACAGAGCCTGCAGGCCTTATCTTGCAAGCCGGGCATGTGGCTCTTCAGGGGCCATACATGGCAATTAGTGACATGTGGCTGTTGAAGAAGCCTTGTGGGGAATGGTAAGGTTTTTTTTTTTGCCCTACTGCAAGGTATGAAACCCTTTCCCCTCCTTCCTTACCAGGAAGATCCAGAGGCCTGGGTGGTGTATGGGGGAGTTGGCTCAGAGGGAAATATGTACAGGGCAGGTGCCAGAAGGCAGCGGAAAGAAAGCAGGCTAGATGGAGCTCACTGTCCCTCAGCATGAATGGGAAGGAGCCTGGTTGCCTGGATACGAGTCATGTGATTGTTGGAAATGATCCTGAGGGCCATCAGGCATTTAAGATTCAAACAAAAAGAAAGCAGGATGCAAACCCCAGAGAGCAGACAGGTCTGGGGCAGGCATGCCTTTGCCTTTCTGCTACCAGATGTTCCTTTTTGCTCTTGTCAGGAAGTTAGTGCCAAGTCCCTAGGCCCCGCTTCAGCTATGTCACCAGTTTCCTGAACCGTCTGTCATCCCCAGAACTCTTGCTCCCACCAGCTTTGGGACACACAGTCTTTGAAGGAAGCTGTGGAAGGGAGGTGTTGGTGGGGGAGGGTGCCGAGTAGGCCAGGCCAATGCCTCCCCCTGCCCTCATCATGACTCCACCCTTGAGACATGAGTCCAAAAGTGAAGTCTGGCTCGGCGCCTATGGCTCAAGCGGCTAAGGCACCAGCCACATACACCTAAGGTGGCGGGTTCGAATCCAGCCCAGGCCCGCCAAACAACAATGATGGCTACAACCAAAAAATAGCCGGGCATTGTGGCGGATGCCTGTGGTCCCAGCTATGTGGGTGGCTGAGGCAGGAGACTCGCTTGAGCCCAGGAGTTGGAGGTTGCTGTGAGCAGTGAAGCCATGGCACTCTACCCAAGGGGACAGCTTGAAGCTCTGTCTCCAAAAAAAAAAAAAAAGTGAAGTCTCAAGTTCCTGCCCAGGGGCTACCTACCATCGCTGATGCCCAGTGTTGCCCTAGCCTCTGCCCTCGCAGGGCAGCACCTCTTTCTCAACTTTGTGCTGCCCTCCCTTAACCCCTGGCATGGCTGCCCTTTAGGATTTGAGTCTTCCTGTCTGCAAGGGTCAGGGCCAGCTGCCAAGGGAAACAGAAAGCTCCTGTGCGTGGGAACCCAAGTGGATGCCAAAAACAAAGCTGGGGCACTAGGGCCATGAGGGGCATCCAGGGGCGGGACCCCTCTACCCAGCCTTGCCTTTTGCACCCACTCTGGACCTGGTGTTTCCTTTCCCTTGACCCAGGGTCACCCAGCCCAGCTTAGCCCAGCCCTGCCACTTCCCCCAGTGCTGGGAGTAGCCATTTTGGCTGTTTTCTCACTGCCTGTCTAGTACACGTTTCCCTTCCTCTGACCCAGGCCTCTTGGCCAAGCCACCTGAGAGTCATCCTGCTAACACACACACACACACACACACACCCTCTACCTCCAGGCTGTGAGCTTTCTAACTGCAAGAAAGTGGACTGCCGGAGGCGGGGGGTAGGGGTGTTAGGGTTTTTCTAACATTTAGAAAGTGGTTAGTGAGGGCCAGGCCTACCAGGCATAATGGCTCAAGCCTGTAATCCCAGCACTTTGAGAGGCTGAGACAGGAGTATCACTTGAGCCCAAGAGTTTGAGGTTGCAATGAGATATGATGACACCACTGCACTCCAGCCTGGGCAACAGAACAAGACCCTGTCTCAAAAAAAGAAAGAGGAGGCTCAGCACCTGTAGCTCAGCAGCTAGAGCACCAGCCACACACATCGGAGCTGGTGGGTTTGAATATAGCCCAGGCCTGCCAAACAATGACAACTACAACCAAAAAATAGCGAGACGCTATGGCAGGTGCCTGTAGTCCCAGCTACTTGGGAGGCTGAGACAAGAGAATTGCTTGAGCCCAAGAGTTTGAGGTTGCTATGAGCTATGTTGCTACAGCACTCTACTGAGAGCACAAAGTAGGACTCTGTCTCAAAAAATAAATAAATAAATAAAATAAAAAATGTACATGCTAATTCAGTGATTATACAATTAATATATTCACAATGTTGTGTAAACCTTACCACTATCTAATTCCAAAGTGTTTTCATCACAACAAAATTAGCAGTCATTTATCATTTCTTCCCATTCCCATCTCCCAGCAACCACTAATCTACTTTCTTCTCTATAGACTTGCCTGTACTGGGCATTTCATACAAATGGAATCATATTTGGTCTTTTCCATCTGGTTTCTTTTACTCAGCTAAACATTTTCAAGAGTCATCCATGCAGTAGCATGCATCAGCACACCATTCCTTTTTATGACTGAATTAAGATTCCATTGTATGGGCTCAGCACTCATAGCAGTGGTTATAGCACAACCCACATACACCAAAGGTGGCAGATTCAAATCCAGTCCAGGCCAGCTAAAAATAACCAATGACAACTGCAACAAAAAATTGATGGGCTCGGCGCCTATAGCTCAACCAGCTAAGGCGCCAGCCACGTACACCTAAGGTGGCGGGTTCGAATCCCCAGCCCGGACCCGCCAAACAACAATGATGGCTGCAACCAAAAAATAGCCGGGCGTTGTGGCGGGC
>CAUYTI010015423.1:0-25388 GCA_963575145.1 Galago senegalensis | reverse complement strand
CGACTTTTAATCTCCTAAAACAAAATAACTTTCAACCCAGGATCCTATATCCAGCTAAACTGAGTTTCATTCATGATGGAGAAATTAAATACTTTAATGACATTCACATGTTGAAGAAATTTGCCATAACTAAACCAGCTCTCCAGGATATTCTCAGACCTATCCTCCATAATGACCAGTGCAATCCTCCCTCACATAAGTAAACTCACTCAGAAACTTTGGATCAAATTCCAACTTCCACAGTGGTGAAAGGATTAAAAATGTCCACTGGACTCTCAAAAAACTTGATACTCAAAATTTTACCAGGCTTATCAATATTCTCAATCAATGTGAATGTCTTAAATTGTCCTCTTAAGAGGGAACAGGTTGGCTGACTGGTTACAAAAACTCAAGCCAGATATCTGCTCCATACAAGAATGTCATCTCACCTTAAAAGATAAATATAGACTCAGGGTGAAGGGATGGCCATCTATATTCAAGGCAAATGGTAAGCAGAAAAAAGCAGGTGTTGCAATTTTATTCACAGATACAATACACTTTAAACCAACAAAAGTAAGCAAGGATAAGGATGGTCACTTCATATTTGTTAAGGGTAATACTCAATATGATGAAATTTTAATTATTAATATTTATGTACCCAACCAGAATGCACCTCAATTTATAAGAGATTATAACAGGCATGGTCAACTTGATTTCTTCCAGTTCCATCATAGTTGGAGATTTTAAAACTCCTTTGGCAGTGTCAGATAGATCTTCCAGTAAGAAGCTGAGCAAAGAAATTTTAGATTTAAACTTAACCATTCAACATTTGGATTTAGGAGACATCTATAGAACATTTCATCCTAACAAAATGAATATACATTTTTCTCATCAGCCCATGAACATACTCCAAAATTGATCACATCTCAGGTCACAAGTCTAACCTCAGTAAATTTAAAAGAATAGAAATTATTCCTTGCATCTTCTTGGATCATCATGGAATAAAAGTTGAACTCAGTAACAACAAGAATCTGTAGACTCATACAAAAACATGGAAACTAAATAACCTTATGCTGAGTGATAGGTGGGTCAGAGATGAGATAAAGAAGAAAATTAACAAATTTTTGGAACAAAATGATAATGAAGACACAAATTATCAGAACTTCAGGGATATCGCAAAAGCAGTCCTAAGAGGGAAGTTTATAGCATTGTAAGCCTTCCTCAAGAGAACAGAAAGAGAGGAAGTTAACAACTTAATGGGACATCTCAATCAACTAGAAAAGGAAGAATGTTCCAATCCCAAACCCAGCTACAGGAAAGAAATAACTGAAATTAGAGGAAAATTAAATGAAATTGAGAACAAGAGGATTATACAACAGATCAATAAATATAAAAGTTGGCTTTTTGAAAAGGTCAATAAAATAGATAAACCTTTGGCCAACCTAACCAAGAAAAAAAAGAGTAAAATCTCTAATTTCATCAATCAGAAATGGTAAAGATGAAATAACAACAGATCCCTCAGAAATTCAAAAAATCCTTAATGAATATTATAAGAAACTTTATCCCAAGAAATATGAAAATCTGAAGGAAACTGACCAATACTTGGAAGCATGCCACTTTCCAAGACTTAGCCAGAATGAAGTGGAAATGTTGAACAGGCCTATATCAAGTTCTGAAATAGCATCAACTATACAAAATCTCCCTAAAAAGAAAAGCCCGGGACCAGATGGCTTCACATCAGAATTCTACCAAACCTTTAAAGAGGAACTAGTACCTATGTTACTTAATCTTTTCCAAAATATAGAAAAAGAAGGAATACTACTCAACACCACTCAACACATTCTACAAAGCAAACACCACCTTGATCCCCAAACCAGGAAAAGACCCAACAAGAAAAGAAAATTATAGACCAATATCACTAATTAATACTGATGTGAAAATATTCAACAAGATCCTAACAAACAGAATCCAGTAACACATCAAAAAATTACACACCACAACCAAGTATGTTTTATTCCAGGGTCCCAAGGCTGGTTCAACATACGTAAATCTATAAGTATAATTCATCACATAAACAAATTAAAAAACAAAGACCATATGATTCTCTCAATTGATGTGGAAAAAGCTTTTGATAATATCCAGCATCCCGTCATGATCAGAACACTTAAGAAAATTGGTATAGAAGGGACATATCTTAAACTGAAAGAGGCCATCCGCAGCAAACCCACAGCCAATATCATATTGAATGGAGTTAAATTTTTTTTATTGAATCATAGCTCTGTACATTAATACTATCATAGGGTACAGTGTGCTATTTTTATATACAATTTGAAATATTTTCATCAAACTAGTTAACATAGCCTTCATGTCATTTTCTTAGTTATTGTGTTAAGACATTTATATTCTACATTTACAAAGATTCACATGTACTCTTTGAATGAATGGAGTTAAATTAAATTGAAATCATTTCCACTCAGATCAGAAACCAGGCAAGGTTGCCCATTGTTTCCATTTTTCTTTAACATTGTAATGGAAGTTTTAGCCATTGCAATTAGGGAAGAAAAGGTGATCAAGGGTATCCACATATGGTCAGAAGAGATTAAACTTTCACTCTTCACAGATGATATGATTGTATATCTGGAAAACACCAGAGATTCTACTATAAAACTCTTCAAAGTAATCAAGCAATACAGTAGCATCCCAGGTTACAAAATCAACACTAATTAATTGGTAGCCTTTATATATACCAACAACAGTCAAGATGAAAAAACAATCAAGGACTCTATTCTGTTCACAGTAGTGCCAAAGAAGATGAAATATTTGGGAGTTTACCTAACAAAGGATATGAAAGATCTGTATAAAGAGAATATGAAACTCTAAGAAAAGAAATTGCTGAAAATGTTAACAAATGGAAAAACATACCATGCTTATGGCTGGGAAGAATTAACATTGTTAAAATGTCCATACTACCCAAAGTAATATATAATTTTAAAGCAATGCCTATAAAAGCTCCACTGTCATACTTTAAAGATCTCGAAAAAATAATACTTTGTTGTATATAGAATCAGAAAAAAACCTCAAATAGCCAAGACATTACTCAGAAATAAAAATAAAGCAGGAGGAATCACACTACCAGACCTCAGACTATAATTTAAATTGATAGCACGGTACTGGCACAAAAACAGAGAGGTAGATGTATGGAACAGAATAGAGAACCAAGAGATGAACCCAGCTACTTACTGTTATCTGATCTTTGACAAGCCATTTAAAAACATTGAGTGGGGAAAAGATTCCATATTTAACATATGGTGCTGGGTGAACTGGGTGGTGACCTGTAGGAGACTGAAACTGGACCCACATCTTTCACCATTTCACTAAGATAGACTCTCACTGGATTAAAGATTTAAACTTAAGACATGAAACTATAAAAGTACTAGAAGAAAGTGTAAGGAAAACACTTGAAGAAATTGGCCTGGGTGAAAATTTTGTGAGGAGGACCCCTCAGGCAATTGAAGCAACATCAAAAATATACTACTGGGACCTGAACAAACTTGAAAGCTTCTGCACAGCCAAGAACACAGTAAGTAAAGCAAGCAGACAGCCCTCAGAATGGGAGAAGAAATTTGCAGGTTATGTCTTTGACAAAGGTTTAATAACCAGAATCCACAGAGAATTCAAACGTATTAGCAAGAAAAGAACAAATGACCCCATCTCAGGGTTGGCAAGGGACTTGAAGAGAAACTTCACTGAAGAAAACAAGCACATGGCCTACAGATATATGAAAAAATGCTAATCATCCTTAATCATCAGAGAAATGAAAATCAAAACTACTTTGAGATATCATCTAACTCCCATATCACTAAATCCCAAAACCAGAGATCTGGCATGGATGTGGAGAAAAGGGAACACTTCTACACTGCTGGTGGGAACAAAAACTAATATATTCCTTTTGGAAACACATCTGGAGACTACTTAGAGAACTAAAAATAGACCTGCCATTTGATCTTACAATTCCTCTACTAGGTATATATCTAGAACCCATCACAACAAAGATATTAGTACCGGAATATTTATTGCAGCCCAATTCATAATTGCCAGGTCATGGAAGAAGCCCAAGTGCCCATTGACCCACAAATGGACCAAGAAACTGTGGTATATGTACAGCATGGAATATATGCAGCCTTAAAGAAAGATGAAGACTTTACCTCCTTCATGTTTACATGGATGGAGCTGGAAAACGTTCTTCTTAGCAAAGTATCTCAAGAATGGAAGAAAAAGTATCCAATGTACTCAGCCCTACTATGAAACGAATTTATAGCTTTCATATGAAAGCTATAACCCAATTATAGCCCAAGAATATGGGGAAAGGGGAGAGGGAGGGGATGGGAGGGGTGGGGGAAGGATGGGTGGAGGGAGGGTGATTGGTGGGACCATGCCTATGGTTCATCTTACAAGGGTACATGTGAATCTTTCTAAATGTAGAATATAAATATCTTAACACAATAATAAGAAAATGACATGAAGGCTATGTTATCCAGTTTGATGAAAATATTTCAGATTATATATAGAACCAGCACACTGTATCCCATGACTGCATTAATGTACACAGCTACAATTTTATTTTTTAAAAAAATAATCTCAGGGCAGTAAAATCTAAACTATTATCAACCAATTGTAGGATGCTAAGTATGGACAAGTCTGAAAGTTTAAAAATTCCAGGAGGATCAATCATAGACTACTCCCAAGTCCCATGCTTTTGTGTTTTACCTCAAACACAAAATTTGACCAGAATTTGACCAGGTTCTTAAGTACATATTGGAGAAAAATCCCCTCATACTTCCAGCAGGGAAAGAGGAAAAGAATCATTTTGAAATATGCCAGAATACTCCATTTTCTTTAAAAAGCTGTGACCTCAGAGGAAACTAGTTAACCAGAGCCTAAACTGCTGGGGGTTTATCAGAGCCTAGAATGACCAGGGGGGATGGAAATACCCAACTCTAGCACATTTATACCATCTTGTCCTGCATAAGAGAGGAAAAGAAACCCCTAGAAACACTTATGAAGTTCACAGTCCAGGGACATAGGGTCACTAAAACACTGAAATCTAATCATAGGGATATAAATGCTTCACCATGGGGCAGTGCCTGTGGCTCAAAAGGGTAGGGCACAAGCCCCATAAGCTGGAGGTGGTGGGTTCAAACCCAGCCCCAGCCAAAAAGAAAAAAAAGAATGCTTCACCCCCCCCACACACCCTTTTACACCACCATACTGAAGACCTATAATTTACGACAGTTCTTTATAGCCCGTACATCACATTCAACTATCAAGAAAAGGTTACAAGGCAAACTGAAAAGCCAAACAAACAAACCCAACATAACAGTTTGAAGATATGGAGACAGAGCAAGCATCACAACAAGACATGCCAAGATGTTGGAATTAAAGGTCTGGGAACTTAAAACAACTATAATTGCATTAGTGACTCTGGGCATTTAAAAAATAAAAAACAAGAAAAGAAAAAAGCTGTGATTAACATGCTAAGAGCAGTAATGGACAAAGTAGACAGCATGCAAGAACAGGTGGGCAGTGTAAGCAGAGACATGGCAATTCTAAGAAATAACCAGGAAGAACTGCCAGAGATCAAAAACATGGTAGCCAAAATAAAGAATTCCTTTGAAACTGGAAATTAATGAAGAAAGAATCTCTGAGCTTAAGGATTCGTAAACATAAACCCTTGAAACTGAAAAACAAATAGAAGGATGACTAAGAAAAACTGAACAGAATATCCAAGAACTGTAGGACAATTCTAGAAGGTGCACAGATAAAAAATGACAACAGCAGAAGAGGAAAGTGATAAAGGAACAGGAAGAAACACTGGTGACTGATGATTTCACCAAATTAATGTCAGACCAACTGAACCACAGATTCAGGAAACTCAGAGACCTAAGCACATCATTTTCAAACTGCAGAAAATCTTGAAAGATAAATGATAAAATGTCCTGAAAGAAGGTAAAGGAATAATAAAACATAGAAAAAATACCAAGAAGCATAGAATACATATTCTTCTCAAGCTTGCATGGACCATTCCCAAGATGGACAATATCCTGGGCCATAATACACAATTTAACAAATTTATTTTTTTTAGGGACAAAATCTAGCATTTCTTCATAAATTTATGTTTGTTGCATTATTGAGTCTTAGAGCTTATTAAAAATGATTTTAAAAATGTATAAGTATTAACAAATTTATTTATTTATTTCGTATTAATATGAGGGTACAATGATCAGGTTACATTGTTTGTGTTTGTTACGTAAAGTCCAAGTTGTAGTTGGCCCTTCACTGAGAGGTTTACTGTATACCCCTACATGGCGCCCATTAGGTGCAAGCTTACCAATTCCCCTCCATACTCCCCTCTCCCCTTTCCCTCCTACTTCTCCCCCCACTTAAATTTAGTTGTTTTACTCTTATGTGGGGGTGTAGTTGTTTATCTATTGGTTTCATATTAGCATTGCATACATTGGATACTTGCTTTTCCATTCTTGTGATACTTCACTAAGAAGAATGTTCTTCAACTCCATCCAGGTAAATATAAAAGATATAAAGTCTCCATCTTTTTATGGCTGAATAGTATTCCATAACAATTTATTAATCCATTCAGGAGTTGATGGGCACTTGGGTTGATTCCACTTCTTAGCAATTGTGAATTGAGCTGCAATGTTCTTTCAGACCACAATGAAATTAAACTAGAACTCAATAACAGAAAAATAGCTAGAAAATTCCAAAATTCTTGGAGACTAAGCAACACACTTTTTTTTTTTCAGTCAGTTTCACTATGTCACCCTGGGTAGAACGCCATGGCATCACAGCTCATAGGAACCTCCAACTCTTTGGCTTAAGCAATTCTCTTGCCTCAGCCTCCCCAGTCACTGGGACTTCAGGCTCCTGCCACAATGCCTGGGCATTTTTTGGTTGCAGTTGTCATTGTTGTTTAACTGGCCTGAGCCAGGTTCAAACCTGCCAGCTTCAGTGTACGTGGCTTGTGCCATAACCACTATGCTACGAGTGCTGAGCCAGCAACACACTTCTAAACAACATGCTGATCAAAGAATAAATCTAAAGATAAATTTTAAAACATTATGAACTGAATTAAAATGAAATTTATCAAAATGTGTCAGGTGCAGCAAAAGCAGTGGTTAGAAGGAAATGAACAGCATTGAGTGCATAATGTATACTAATAAAGAACAAGTTCTAAAATCAATCATCTAAGCTTCTACCTTAAGAATCTACAAAAATAGCCAGATACAGTGGCTCATGTCTATAATCCTAGCACTCTGGGAGGCTGAGGCAGGTGGATTGCCTGAGCTCACAGGTTTGAGATCAACCTGAACCAGAGTGAGACCTCATCTCTAAAAGTAGCGGGGCATTGTGGCAGCTGCCTATATCCCAGCTACTTGGGAGGATGAGGTAAGAGTATCACTTGAGCCCAAGATTTGAGGTTGCTGTGAGCTATGACACCATGGCACACTACCAAGGGCAAAAAAGTGAGACTCTGTCTCAAAAAAAAGAAAACACAAAGAAACTACAAAAGGAGAGCAAATCTAAAGTAAGCATATGAAAAGAAATTATAAAAATTAGAGCTGAAATCAATGGAATTATAATAAGAAATCAAGAGAGAAAATTAATAAAACAAAAAGTTTATTCTTTGAGAAAAAAATCAATATAATTAATAAGTCTCTAACCAGGCTAACTAGAAAAAAATACATATTTATTATCTGAAATTAAAGAGAGGACATCACTACAGACTCCATGAACATTAAAAGAATAACAAAGGAAAACCATGAAAAGCTCTAGCCCACAAATTTGATAACTTAGATGAAATGAACCAATTTCTTAAAAAACATTATCTGCCAAAACCTACATAATAAGAAACAACATAAATGTCTTAATCTAGGAATTGGGCAAAAGTGGTGAAGATTATGTTACTTAGTAGAATGTAAGCATTCCAACTTGTATAAATAATCAACACATTGAATCCTATAATGACATAAATGTATTTATGATCTATGTACAAATGACTTAATAAAAAAAGATATATATATACATATATATATATAAACAGATAATCTGAATAGGTTGATCTCTATTAAAGAAATTAAATTAAGAATTAATCCCCTTCCAAAACAGAAAGCATTAGGTCCTGATGAGTTCATTGATAAATTCTAGCAAACATTTAAAGAAGAAATCATACCAATTCTCTACAATTCTTTCAGAAGACAGAAATACTTCCTAACACATTTTATGAGGTCATCAATAGATCCTGGTTAACAGCAAACCCAGACAAAAACAGCAAACCCAGACAAAGACATTACAGGAAATGTAATGTTGGCAAATGTAAAGTGTTGGCAAAACTACAGATAACTATCTCTCATAAACATAGATGAAAATATTCCCAACAAAACACTAGCAAATTCAATCCAACAATATATAAAATGAATAGAATATAATATACCTAAGCCAAGTGTGGATGATTTAACAACTCATTGATAGATGGCCTTTGGCAGTGAAGGTAACAAGGGAAGAAAAGTAAAAATTTCAAATATAGGTGTCTAGGAGGACAGAGATTTCATTTGTGGAAATCATGGCTCCAGAAGAAAATAGATTTTATTTTGTGTGTATGTTAAGTTTTCCATGCCAGGAAGAAAGAAAAGGTAGGGGGAAGTGTATATTATAACCATATTATTTATGTTAGAATTAATACAGAGAATTTTTCATGAATGTATTCCTCAAAACAATGGTATATATGAATTATATACCATTATTATCATCACCTTTGACAAACAAAGAAAAAAAGTGAGATTTTAGCAGTTAGGCAACTTGTTCAAGAGTGCCCAGCTCATAAGTGGTGAGTCCTTGATTCAAAGCCAGATGAATCTCTTGTCACAGTCCTTTCTTAAACCTTGAGGTAGTGCTCCCAAATGTTGGCTGAGACTATACAGTGATGCTGGGCCATCATCAGTCCTTCACTCATTTCATTCTCTAAGAAGTCCCAGATTTCTTATAAAATAAAATTTCCTATAAAGATAAGGAAGATGAAGCTTAGAGAGATGAATAGTCAGTAGTCAGAGCCAGGATATGAGTCTGGTCTGTTCGAATCCAGTGACCTGCTTGCTTTGCGTCATTATGATTTCCTGCAGGTTCCCTGGAAGATGATACTGAGTGTGCAAATGGAAATACAGATGTGCAGATTTGAGCCTAAAGTTGTAAGTTTGGGAATCAGCTTTGAAAACCAGGAGACTTCCAAGAAAAAAGATTTTAAAAGCAGCCCTTACCTTGGACTTCAGGGCATTTCACCATAACTCCCAAAATGGCATACAAAATTATACCAAAGTGTGTATTTTTTCTTGAGGGGGTGATTCTATAACTTTTAGCAGATACTCCTAAGAGCCATGGGATGAAAGTAGCATAAAACGGAGAGAGCACCATTGACTATTGGGAAGTGCAGGGGAAAAGGAGAGAAAGACAAAAAGAGAGAGCCAAAGCCAGAAGCTTAGAAACCATTCAAAGGTGTTAGATCCCAAGAAGAGAATCCACAAGGACAGTCACTGCAAGGACAGACGAGAACTCAGCCCAGCTGTGTTCAGTTAACTGACTCTTGAGCTTCCATATCCCACCCAGCCTGAGCGTGGATCCCGTGGCATGTCCCTCATAATTCCCTAAACCCAGTCTGGTTTTACCCTTCTCTGAAATCCTGAAACACCTGTTAGTTGCATTGACTTTCTTCTCCTTACTCTACATGCAGGTTTCATATTTGTGTCTTGATGGATCTTTCTACAATTCATTCATTCGTTCAGTGGGCTCATTAAATCCCTCTGGATGCCAACTTCAGTGATATATACAGGAGATAACAAGCAACAGAATACCAGCCCTGCCCTCAGGGCATTTATACTTACTTGGGGGGGATTTACAATAGCAAGATAATTTTGTGTAGTGACGATGTTATGAAGATAATAACATACTACCCTTATCTGTGTGACTTCAGTCAAGCCTCTTAACCTTCGTGTGTTTTCTGTTTTCTCTTCTGGAAATTGGGATAACAACTGTACATTGTAGTGTACTCTGGGGATTAACTGAGTTAAAATTTGTCAGATTCTTAAGACAGTGTCTGGCACAGAATCAACATGATGGGTGTTTGCTGTTATTCTTTTTATTTATCTTTTCAGAGACAGAGTCTCATTCTGTCACCAGGGCCAGAGTACAGTGGTACAATCAGCAAAGCCTTGAATTTCTGGCCTCAAGTGATCCTCCCACCCTGGCCTTCCAAAGCACTGTGTTTACAGGTGTGGTGAGCACTATACTCCACCCTGCTATCATCCTTTGAGCGTGAGGTCCACTTAAGAAGATGGTCAGAGAGAACATCTCTGAAAAAGCAGCTTTTGAACTGAAACATCAGTGAAATAAAGGATCCAGCAACAAAATATCTCGATGGAAAATATACCCCATAAAAGAAAATAGCAGGTGTGAAGGCCCTGAGAGAGGTGTATACAAACAAGAGAGAAGATCTCTGTGGTGAGAATACGGTGAGTAGCACGGATGATGCTGAAGATGGGGCAGAGGTCAGTTTATCTAAGTCCAGTGAGCCCTTGAGATGGAGTATTTGAGCTTTACACTATAGGCTTTGGGAGGATATTGGAGAGTTTTAAACAAGAGAGTATTTTAAAAGGATAACTCTGAGAGGTGGCTCACACCTCTAATCCCAGCCTTTGAAAAGCTGATATGGCAGGAGGACAGGAGAACAAGATAGTAACACCCTGTCTCTGCAAAAAATTAAATAACTAGCTGGGTGTGGTGGCACACACCTGTAGTCCCAGCTACTCAAGAGGCTCAGGCAAGAGGATTGCCTGTGCCCAGGAGTGAGAGTCTTCAGTGAGTTATGATAATACTTCTACACTCCAGCCTGGACAACAGAGTAGACCCATTCTCCAAGCTGAGAATAGGTGGGGTCAGTATTGGTTCCTATGTCAGAAAGAATAAAGGCATGGAGAGAGATCAGTCTGCTGCAGGTTGCTAGCAAGAAGTAGTAGTTTCCCAGAGGTTATTTAACCATGTACTGATGATGGATGTTTGGGTTTTCTTCATCTTAAATCATAATAAATAAAGCCTCAGTGAATTTCCCGGTACATACACATGGTATAATCGTTATACCTTTATGCAAGTCTGTGAGTAGGTCTATAATATAGACCCTTAGAAGTGCTCTCTTTCTTTCTTTGCTTTTTTTAACCTGTATCCTGATTTACAGTGGTTTGACCAAAATATTTTTATTTCTGTGATACTTCTACCACCAATTTGAAAATTTTACATTATATGCCCACCATTTTAGTGGTTATACCTAAAGTTTAATCATGTACACTTGATGTAGGAAGTCCAAAATTATTAATGTATCTGTTCTTCTGCAAATAATATAACAACCTCACGTTTTCATTTTAACAGTTGCTTATATTCTATATCATTGTTGCTTAGTATTTTAATCTGCCTTGTTTAATGATTAATGATTCTGAGGGTTTTTTTTTTTTCTTTCAGAGAAAAGGCCTGATATTTTGTGCAGGCTATTCTTGGGCTCCTGGGCTCTAGCAATCCTCTTGCTCAGCCTCCCAAATAGCTAGAACTACAAGTGCATGCCACCAAGCCCAGCTAATATTTTATTCTTTTAGAGATGGGGTCTTGCGATTTTGTCCAGGCTGGTCTCAAACTTCAGGGCTCAAGAGATCCTCCTGCTTTGACCTCCCAAAGTACGAGTATTTTAGGTGTGAGCCATAGTGCCCTGCCTATTACTAAGTGTTCCAAGTTCAATGTTTCATTTATAATTTTTCTGCTTCGTTGACTAAAACTTCTCAGATATCATTTCTTTCTCAATTTGATTTGTTGTAGTTCTGTCTGTAGTTCTTCCCACAAGAGTACACATACAGTGCACACTCTCAGTCTTTGCATGAAAGGGGACTATTCAGAGGAGGGTCCTGAAACAAAGCCTTGAAAGATGAGTTGCCATGAGCACTTTCTGGATGTTCCCAGTTGCAACATGTATATAAAGTAGTGCCATCATGATGAGGAACTTCAGGGCTGATCTCATTCACCTTCCAAAACCATCTCCCCAGCTTCCCTGTAACTTCCCCCTTCAGTATTTCCAAAGAGCCACACGCATGGAATCAAGGAACCAAACCAGCGCATCGGAATTCATCCTCCTGGGGCTTTCTGAGAAGCCAGAGCAGGAGACTCTTCTCTTCTCTCTGTTCCTCTGCATGTACATGGTCACAGTTGTAGGGAATTTGCTGATCATCCTGGCCATCAGCACAAACTCTCATCTCCACACACCTATGTACTTCTTCCTAGCCAATCTCTCCTTGGTGGACCTCTGCCTGGCCACTGACACAGTCCCTAAGATGCTAGTGAGCATCCAAACCCAGAGCAGGTCTATCTCTTACCCTTGCTGCCTGACCCAGATGTACTTTTTCCATTTCTTTGGCATCATGGACAGTGTCTTAATAGCCGTGATGGCTTATGACCGGTTCATGGCCATTTGCCACCCCTTGCACTATGCCACCATCATGAGCCCGGGCCTCTGTGGCTTGCTGGCCGGAGGTCCATGGGTATTTTCTTGCTTCATCTCCCTCACCCATATCCTCTTGATGACCCGCCTGGTTTTCTGTGGCAACAATGAGCTGCCACACTACTTCTGTGACCTCACGCCCCTTCTGCGACTCTCATGCACGGACACAACCATAAACAGGGTCTTCGTACTCGTGGTGGCAGGGGCCGTGATAGCCACCCTGTTCATCTGCATCCTAGCCTCCTATGCTCGCATCCTTGCAGCTGTGATGAAGGTCCCCTCCGCAGGTGGCAGGAGGAAAGCTTTCTCCACCTGTAGCTCCCACCTGTCCGTGGTCGTCCTCTTCTATGGGACCACCATTGGAGTCTATCTGTGCCCATCTTCTGTCCACACAGCCGTGAAGGAGAAAGCTTCTGCCGTGATGTACACAGCAATCACCCCTATGTTGAACCCCTTCATCTACAGCCTCAGGAACAGAGACCTGAATGGGGCCCTGAGGAAGCTCAGTAACCGAAAGATCACCTCCTCTTCCTGAGTGCCAGGATGCTGGGGGATCCTGGAAGTAGAATCTAAATGAATGGAGATCATGGGCTGACACTAGAGGAGTAGTTGCTTTGAGTTTTGAATTGCAGAGGTTTAAAAGGAAATCTCAAGATGGCTTTGTAACAGTTTCCCCAAATACTAGGACCAGTAAGGATCCTCTGAGTGTGTCTCTTGCTGTCTTCCTCAGAAAGACAGTCACGACCCTGCTGGATTGGGTTGTCTTGGTTCAGAATCCAGTCAGCACTCTAGAAGTACTTATTGAGTCGTTATTTGGACTTGTTATTAGATGCTAGCCATAGAGTGATGAACAGGAGAGACATGACCCTAAAGTTTGAATTTATAGTTGAATGTGGGAGAATAGATTATCAGACACGGGATTACAAAATAAAATATGGAGCATGGGGCCTGGTGTGGTGGCTCATGCCTGTAATCCCAGCACATGGGATGCTGAGGCAGGTGAATTCCCTGAGCTCACAGGTTCAAGATCAGCCTGAGCCAGAGCAAGATCCCATCTCTAAAAATAGCCAGGTGTTGTGGCAGGTGCCTGTAGTCCCAGCTACTTGGGAGGCTGAGGCATAAGAGTCACTTGAACCCAAGAGTTTGAGGTAGCTGTGAGCTATGATGCGAGATTCTGTCTCAAAAAAAATAAAAAATAAATACACATCTCTTAAAAAAAAATAAATACCCATCTCTTAAAAAAATAAATAAATACACAAACTATGGAGCATGTCTGGAGGGGAGGATCTGGGTAGTCTTCCTGGGAGAGCAACCCAAAATCCAAAGAACAAGGTGATTTGTCTATGTGAAAACAAGAAGAAAGAGCATCTCAGACAAAGAACACCATGTGAGAAAATGTTGGAGGAGAAAAGAGAGAAAAGGATGCATTTGAGAAGTGAAAATTCTAGGGGTGGTGAAACACTTGAAGAATGCTAGGTAAAGAGGCTTTTTGAACCAACCTGAGAGTTTGATCTCCCTCCTAAGAACCAAGAAGTTAACCTCAAACTTTCAGGGACCATAGTCAGGGAATAGGTGGATAAGACTCATGCCCCACCACCCCTGCCACTGCCAACTCTAGGAGTGAAATAAGGTACAAGCTACAGGAAAATTCCGGAGGCAAAAAGAGGAAGGAGAGGAAAAGAGTCCTTTTCGAAGAGAATGAGTTATCACCATCTGATTGGCATATATCTTCTTAGCCAAAGAGAAACTGCCAACCACTTAAGTAACAAGTCTCTAAACCAGAAGGAAACTGAGGCATACACACCTGTGGGGTGCAAATAAGGAGTGACACTGCTTATAGCTGACATGACATCTGTCCAGCACATGCTTTTGCAACCTAACCGTGTTTCTTTGATTTGTCTCAATTCATCATTCTAAAGTCCCTAGGAAAGAAACAATTACATTTTATGTCCATTGTGGAGTAATTCTCGTATTTGAAAATTTACATCTAAAATGGAATGATGGGGAGGCACCTGTGGCTCAGTGAGTAGGGCGCCGGCCCCATATTCCAAGGGTGGCAGTTTTGAACCCAGCCCCGGCCAAACTGCAAGAATCAAAAAAATAATAATAGTAAAATAAAAAATAAAATGGAATGAGCAGTGACTTTAAAGGTGCCAGAAATTTTCATACGGTGCTAAGGAGCTAATATTATCTTAAGTAGAATGGCTTTGAGTAATTTTACATCTTATTCACTTTTGTAGGTTTTCTTCCAAAAGAATTAAATTCTAAATTTTTAAGCAAACAACCAGACCTTCAGACTTGGCCTTCCTGTAGATTTCTCTTTCTTTCTTTTCTTATTTTTCTTTCTTTCTTTCCTTCCTTTCCTCCTTCCCTCCCTCCTTTCCTTCCTCTTTTCTTTCCTTCTTTGTTTTCCTTCTTTTTTTTTTCTTTTTAAAACAGGGCCTTGCTCTGTCACTCAGCTAGATGCAGTGATGTCATCATAGCTCACTGTAGCCTCAAATTCCTAAGCTCAAGCAATCCTCTTGTCTCAGCATCCCAAATAAATAGGATTATAGGCATGTATCACCATGCCTGACCAAGTTTTTAATTTTTTTGTGAGATAGGGTCTCTCTATGTTACCCAAACTGGTCTCAAACTCCTAGGCTAGAGCAATCCTCTTGTCCCAGCCTTCCAAAGCAGTGAGATTACAGGCATGAACCATTGCACCAGCCATATTTCTACAAGTAAAAACATAAGTTAGAAAGACAAAGAAAATTCACTTTCTGGTAGATTTTCTGGTGAATAAAACACAGAGTTTATGAATCTTGGAAGGATCAGGAGGATCACTTGAGCCTGGGAGTGAGCTGTAGTGAGCTATGATTACATTTGTGAATAGCCACTTTGCTCCAGCCTGGGCAACATAGCAAGATCCCATCTCTTAAAAAAAATTATTAATAAAATAGAAAGGGATATTGGAGTTTGGCACAGGGAATCCAGAAAACACATGAAAGTTAAACCACATCTCTCTCTCCTTAAGTGGTTACAGTGTTGGTTATAAAAGGGTTGAAATTTCCAGAGACTTAGGAAATTATTACAACTTGGGGGCTCCTAGAAATTTGTCAAAATCTCTCTTTCTGTATCCAGCTTGAGTTGAAGCATTTATTTAGCCCTTTCCTCCATTGTGGGACCAAATATTCTACAGGCATCAATAAAAATCTCTTAAGATTCTGTCAGCCAAACAAAAAGATCTCTGTCTTATTCTGTGTTAAAAAAAAAAATAAGGGCCACACTCCAGAAGAAATTCATTCTGACAGCATTTGCAATATCAACTTCCACCATTCATTGGCATCAGTATGTGTTTCATTCAGTCACTCAACAAATATTTACTGAGTTTGTACTCTATGTCAGCTATTATTCCAGGCACTAGGGATAGAGTGGTAGACAGGAGAAACAAAACCCCCTTTCCTATGACTACAAAAGAGGCTGCACAAGAAAGTTTGGAGAATGATGGTACTTTTGCATATCCTGATTACAGAGGAGCAAATTTGAAGGGGGCAAATTTTTTTTAATATACTTTTTTCTAGGAGATGGGGTCTTGCTCTATTGCCCCAGCTGAATGCAGTGGTGTTGGCTTAGCTCACTGCAGTATTGAATTCCAGGGCTCAAGCCATCCTCCTGCTTCTCCCCCCTGAGTAGCTGGGACTACAGATATGCACTACAATGCCTGGTTATTTTGTTTTACTTTATTTTTATTATTTTATTTTAAAGACGACATCTTCCTATGTTGCCCAGGCTGGTTCTTGAGTTCCTGGCCTCTAGCAATCCTCCAGCTCAGGCTCCAAAGTGTTGGGATTACAGATGTGAGCCATCACATCCAGCCACAGGAGCTGAAATTTTTAAAAGGTGTTTTTGTGCAAATTCCAAAATGTCTACATGGGATCAAATTCTATAAACCATATGCTCATACCAAAAAATCAGTTTTACTGATGTTAACATTTAAACATAAAGTTATTAAACAATATGAAACAACCCTTTCCAATCCAATAGGTAAAATAACCAAAAAACAATTACATAAATGAAGCAAATAATTACCAACATGGGAGAAGGACTTCTAAGGCAAAATGCAGGATAGTACAGAGTGAGGGCCTCTCTACTAAAGTGACTCCTGAGATGAGAACTGGATCTGGCCAAGAAAGGAATATTTCTGCAAAACAGGGTACTAAACAAAAGAATTGACATGTAAAGTCAGGAACAAGTTGGCATTTAAAAATGTTTTCAAGAATGGACATCATCATCATCATCATCATTTGAGACAGGGTTTTTCTCTGTTGCTCAGGCTAGAGCACAGTGTTATCATCATAGCCCACTGCAGCCTCTAATTCCTGGGATTCAGGGATCCTTCTGCCTTAGCCTCTCAAGTAGCTGGGACTACAGGCATGCACTGCTATGTCTGGCTAATTTTTGTATATTTTGTGAGAACGTCTCTTGCTCTTGCTTATGTTAAGCAATCCTCCCACCTCAGCTTCCCAGAATGCTGGGATTGCGGGTATGAGCCACCATGCCCAGCCCAAGGTTTTTATAGTCTAATAATACATATCAGAAGTGACATTCTTTCATGAATGGGTAAAGAAGATGTGATCTATATGCACAAAGGCCATAATAAAGAACAAAATTCTGTCATGGATGGAACTGGAGGTCATCACGTTAAGTGAAATAAGCCAACCACAGAAAGACAAATACCGCATGTTCTCTCTCATAGGTGGGAGCTTAAAAAGTGGATCTCCTGAAGATAGAGAGTGGATAAGTGGTTACCATGGTTACCAGAGGCTTAGAAAGGGGAGGAGAGGATGAAGAGAAGTTGGTTAAGGAGTACAAAAATACAATTAGAAGGAATACACTCTAGTGTCTAGTAGAACAGTAGGGAAATTATAATTAACAATAATTTAGGGCAGCACCTGTGGCTTAAAGGAGTAGGACGCCAGCCCCATATACTGGAGGTGGCGGGTTCAAACCCAGCCCCGGCCAAAAAGTGAAAAAAAAATAATAATAATAATTTATTGCACATTTAAAAATGGCTAGAAAAGAAAGTTTTGGAATGTTCCCAACACAAAGAAATGGTCAATGTTTGAGGTGATGGACGTCCTAAATACCCTGATATGATCATTACACATTATAAGTATCTATTAAAATATCACACATATCCCATAATTACGCACAACTATTACACAACCACGAAAATTAAAACTGTTTTAAAAAAGTGACATCCCTCCACTTTTTTCTGTATTCTACTTTTTGGAAGCCCATCCCCAGGGACAGGAGATTATACAAGCAGTAATATCAGCAGGTGAGGGTTTGGGTAACCCAGGTGTTACCCTGGGTAGAGTGCTATGCTGCCACAGCTCACAGCAACCTCAATCTCTTGGGCTTAAGCAATTATCTTGCCTTAGCCTCCCACGTAGCTGGGACTACAGGTGTCCACCACAATGTCCGGCTATTTTTGTAGTTGTTGTTGTTGTTATTGTTGTTGCTTCAAGCTGGCTGTATGTGGCCAGCACCCTACGCACTGAACTATGGGCACCACCAATTTCATTTTACTCTTATTAATAGTTCACGGATAGTCAGAATACAAGAGTGGATTTTTTTTTTTTTTTTTTTTGCAGCAGAGTCTAGCTCTGTCACCCTAGAGTGCAATGATGCCATCACAACTCACTCACTGCAATCTCAAACTCCTAGGATCAAGGGAATCTCTTGCCTCAGGCTTTTGAGTACACAGTGCCACAATGCCCAGCAGTTTATATATTTTTATATATATATATATATATATATATATTTTTTTTTTTTTTAGTAGAAACTGAGTCTTGCTCTTGCCTAAGCTGGTCTCAAACTCCTGAGCTCAAGCACCCTTCCCGTCTCAACCTTCCAGAGTGCCGGGATCTTAGGCGTGAGCCACCACTTTTGGCCCAAAGAGTGGATTTTAAGTGCTCTCACCACCCACACACTCACAAATGTGTGTTCACTAGCTTTATTTTATCATTCCACAATTTAAACATCTATCAAACAATCCCATTGTATCTCATAAATATATACAACCACTATTTGTCAATAAAAATGAAACAAAATTAAAAATTAAAAAAAGTAAAGGCACGCAGAACAGTGGCTTTGGTGCATTTCCAAATAGAGACACGCGGGAGCAGCAGACACTCACAGTTAAACTGTCTCAGGCCCCTCGGGCCCAGTGAAGGGTAGTTTACAGAGTTTCCTGGAGTCTGGCACAGACATTTTGCTTAATCCTGGTTCCTTAGCCCCCACCTGACCTCCGTCTTTTGTGGTTGACCACAAACCCCCAGCCCCAGTGCTTCCTGAGTTGGAGCACACTGGGAAAGGGTTGAAAAAGTGTTCCAAATTTCCCACCCCACTCTCTAGGCTGAGTCTTTGCCTCATCCTGGAAGGGGTGGTCTAAAAGGGAAAGGGTCCAGAAAGGAAGGTCCACAGTGCCTTTGTGGTGTCAGAAGAATAGAGAGAGAGAGAGAGAGAGAAGAAGAGGATGACATCATAATTAAAAATAACATAACATAGGCCAAGCATGACCATTACAGGTGCCAGCAATTTGGGAGACTAAAGCAGGAGGCTTGTTAGCAATTTGGGAGGCTGAGCTATGAATTTGAGAGCAGCCTGGGCAATGGAGCAAGATCTCATTGCTACAAAAAATAAGGAAAAAATTTTTACTGTGGTCCCAGCTACTCAGGAGGCTAAGGCAGGAGTATTACTTGAGCCCATGAGTTAGAAGTTGTAATGAGCTATGATGACAGCACTGCACTCCAGGCTGGGTGAAAAAGCAAGACCCTCCCTCACAAATAAATAAATAAAAACAAAACCTAGCAACTACAGATATTAATGGCACCATCTGAGAGATAGAAACCAGGACAGCATTTGGAGGGTAGGGCCAGGGGCAATGTTGACAGTATAATTAAGTGTTTAGCTTATCTCTGCTCCTGACAAGTCCTGGGCCAGGGAATAAAACTGATGACTTGGTAAACCAACAGACACATCATTACTTTTCTTGAGCAAACATTCTAGTATTAAAGAGTCCACAAATATAATAAACAGGTAAATCAAGGAAGACATTAGATCACATTTTTAAGAAGCAAAGGGAGAGGATTAAAGTATGGAGGATAACGCATAGAGCTTAACAACTCTATCAAGATAGAGTTCATGTATCACCTACTTATGGCACACAAGTCAATGGTTTTTAATACAATTATACAGAGATGCCAAAAAAGTTATAGCTCAGTGGTCATGGTGCCGGCCACATATACTCAGGCTGGCGGTTTTGAACCCAGCTCGGGCCAGCTAAACAACAATGACAACTGCAACAAAAAATAGCTGAGCATTGTGGCAGGCGCCTATAGTCCCGGCTACTTGGGAGGCTAAGGTAAGAGAATTGCTTAAGCCCAAGAGTTTGAGGTTGCTGTGAGCTGTGACACCACAGCACTCTACCAAGGGCAACATAATAAGAATCTGTTTTAAAAAAAAAAGAAAAGGTATCACATTTTAAGAAGGGAAAAAAACTATATGAAAATTGTGATATTCAAGTCACATTTGATTTCTAAAACTACAAGATACAATATACAAGATAACAAATGTTATCAGTGTTATTGAGAACTGCAACTTTCATCATTTTTCCTTTCTTAAATTGTGTAATTTTTTTTTTTTTGGCACCTTCTGTATTCACAGAGCTGTATGGCCATCACCACTCTATTTTGTTTTGTTTTATTTGTTTTGTTTTGTTTTTTGAGACAAAGGCTCACTTTCTCACCCTCAGTAGAGTGCCATGGGGTCATAGTTCACAGGAACTTTAAACTCTTAGGCTTAAGAGATTCTCTTGCCTCAGCCTCCTGAGTAGCTGAGGCTACAGGCACCTGCCACAATGCCCGGCTATTTTTAGAGACATGGTCTCGCTCTGGCTCAGGCTGGTTTCAAACCTAACAGCTCAGGCAATCGACCCACCCTGTCCTCCCAGAATGCTAGCATTACAGGTTTGAGCTACCATGCCTGGCCACCACTCTTTATTTTGAAAACATTTTCATTATCCCCCAAAGAAATAACATACTGAGAGGTCAAAGACCAAAAATAAAAGAGATGCCAGACGAAAGGAAAATAGGATCCAGGCTCTGTGTGGGCAACCTCGGCCTTTACTCCACCCTGGAGAGGGTGAGCTGAGTTGAGAAGGAAGTCAGCACATGGGTCAAGATGGAGGGGGATTTTAGGTTAGGAAGGTGGGGGTTGGAGGCCAGGACGTTCCCTTTCCTGGGCTGGACATCTGTTGGAAGGGTAGGGGTTGGCCTATTTACCTTTCCCAAGTGTACCTTTCCTGTGGGGGAGGGTTGGGACTTGATTCTTTTAGGTGGGTCCACCCTATTTGGGTGGATTTGATCCTATCACATACCTATTCCTAAGCACTCCACATTTCACTCCATCTCCCCATCCCCCAAGTCCCAAGCAACCACTAATCCATGTTCTGTATCTGTAGGTCTGCCTGTTCTGAACATTTCATATAAATGGACTTACACACTATGTGTCATTCTATGTCTAAATTCTCTCACTGAGCACGACGTTCTCCATGTCCATCCACACTGCAGCCTGTGTCAGAGCCTCCTTCTTCTCATGGCTGTAATATTCCACTGCATGGATGGACGATGCTGTGTTCATCCATTCGTTCCTAGAAGAGCATTTAGGTTGCTTCCACTTTGGGAGGCTGTTAGGAATAACGCCCCCACGAACATTTGCATCTGAGTTTTTGTACAGACAGATTGCAGTTTCTTTTTTTTTTTTTTTTTTTTGAGACAGAGCCTCAAGCAGTCCCCCTGGGTAGAGTGCATTACAGCTCACAGCAACCTCCAACTCCTGGGCTCAAGCGAGTCTCTTGCCTCTGCCTCCCAAGTAGCTGGGACCACAGGCGCCCGCCACAACGCCCGGCTATTTTTTGGTTGCAGCCATTATTGTTGTTTGGCAGGTCCGGGCTGGGGATTCGAACCCGCTACCTTAGGTGTACGTGGCTGGCGCATTAGCCGGTTGAGCTATAGGGGCCGAGCCAAAGGTTTTTTTTTGTTTTGTTTTGTTTTTTGAGACAGAGCCTCAAGCTGTTCCCCTGGGTAGAGTGCCATGGGCTCAAGCGAGTCTCCGCCTCCCAAGTAGCTGGGACCAGAGGCGCCCGCCACAACGCCCTGCTATTTTTTGGTTGCAGCCGTCATTGTTGTTTGGCAGGTCCAGGCTGGGGATTCGAACCTGCCACCTTAGGTGTACGCGGCTGGCGCCTTAGCCGGTTGAGCTATAGGCGCCGAGCCATTCCATTTGAGGTTCTTAAAAGTGAATAAGTTACTATAAGTAAAATGCATAAAGAGACTTAACACCTAAGAATGGCGCATAATAAATTGTTGTTGTTATAATAGTTACAAATTTTTCCACAGCCCTATCTAAGACCACATGACTGTGCTTCTTCAGTGTGCCCAAGTCATCAGGGTATATTTTCATCTGGGTAAACATGGTAGCTTATTGTTTGTCCACTGTCCATTTTCTTACTAAGAGTATTTACACAAGGGCACTTTGTACAATGTAGATATTGATCCTATGTAAAACTATGGGTGTTTTCATTTTTGTTCTCTTCCCTTGATTTTTACTTTATAAATCTTTACCACCTTGAGATCATATAATTTATCTGCCTTTCTTATTTTTACTTGTTTGACAATTTTACTTTTTTCATTAAATAATTTCATGCTTTAGGATTTATTTTGGAGTGATGCTCTTCTATTTTTCATAATAACTCATAGTATCCCCCAGCCCATTTGCTTAAAAAAAAAAAATCTTTAACTGTAGTGGTTTTATTTTATTTTATTATTCTTTTTTTTTTTTTTTTTTTTTTTAGACAGAAGCTCAAGCTATCCCCCTGGGTAGAGTGCTATGGCATCACAGCTCACAGCAACCTCCAATTCCTGGGCTCAAGCGAGTCTTCTGCCTCAGCCTCCCAAGTAGCTGGGACCACAGGCGCCCGCCACAACGCCTGGCTATTTTTTGGTGTTGTTGTTGCAGCCATCATTGATGTTTGGCAAGCCCAGGCTGGATTCAAACCCGCCACCTTAGGTGTATGTGGCTGGCACCTTAGCCACTTCAGCCACAGGCGCCAAGCCAACTGTAGTGGTTTTAAAGGGTGCTCACAAATTTTTTAATACTCCTCCCTTTGAAAAATGGAGCCTAATTCTCTCCCATGTGAATGTGAGCTGTAATTAGTGACTTCTTTTTAATAGATACAACATAGCAAAAGTGAGTGTTTCACTTCCAAGGTCATAAAAAGGCACTGTGGATCCTCTTCCTCTCTTGATCAGATCATTCACAGCTGCTATGTAGCAAAGTTACAGCAAGCAGGCCAATGAAGAGGCCATCACAGCAATGAGATATCTCTTGACAACAACCAGTAAGGTCTGAGGCCTCCTGGAAATCACCATGTGAGTGAGACATCTTAGAAGGGCATCTTTCAGCCTAAGTCAAACCTTCAGATGATTGCATCTTGACTACAACCTCATTGTAGACCTGGGACCAGAACCATCTGGCTAAAATACTCTCAAATTGTTCACCCATAAGGCTGAGCATGGTGGCTCACGCCTGTAATCCTAGCACTCTGGGAGGTTGAGGCAGGTGGATTGCTTGAGTTCAGGAGTTTGAGACTAGCCTGAGCAAGAGTGAGACCCCCTATCCCTACTAAAAATAGAAAATCCAGCAAAGCATTGTGGTAGGCACCTGTAATCCCAGCTACTTGGGAGGCTGAGACAAGAGAATTACTTGAGCCCAAGAGTTGGAGGTTGCTGTGAGCTATGATGCCACAGCACTCAAGCCACGGCGATAGACTGAAACTCAGTCTCAAAAAAAAAAAAATTGTTCACATATAGTAACTATAAATCTAAGATAATATTGTTAAGTGTTTAAGCCACTAAATTTGGGGAACAATTAGTTATACAGCAACAGATAATAAATACATTATCAAGTGCTTCTCAATTTGGGACAATTTTGCATCCCAGGGAAATTTGGCAATGGCTTAAGATATTTTTCTTAAGGAGGGGTTGGAGGTGTTCTATTGGCATCTAGTTCAGGGATTGTCCTAAACATTACACAGTACACAAGACAGCCCCTTCACTCCACTCAAGCAACAAAGAACCATCAGGTCCAAATG
This sequence comes from Galago senegalensis, assembly GCA_963575145.1. NCBI lineage: Eukaryota > Metazoa > Chordata > Mammalia > Primates > Galagidae > Galago > Galago senegalensis. The sequence continues at coordinate 1,611 of CAUYTI010015423.1, read as the reverse complement.
CCATTAGTGCTAAACATAAGAAACTCTGCCCAATCTATCTTCTCTTACACCTTAAAAGTTTCCTTTTCCCCATGTACTTGTGAAAGAGTTGAGGTTTGCTTCATTTCCATTACTCATTTGAATGCTATTTCACTTGTCTCTTAAACCTCTTTACTATTCTCATGCTCCCCTGCTGGTCAAAGCCTGAAACTTGCAGATGGACAGAATACATAGCAGTGCCTCTTGGACAACCTGCTGCTTCCTTAAGCACTCCTTTGAGAGCAGTGAAGTATCCTGGGTTCTTTTGATGGCCTGCTCTCCTATTTACTTTCATACAAGTATTGCCCACAGTAATTATATATGTCAGACTCAAGGGGTGAAAATAACTTAAAGCAACAATATTTCACGAAATTATGAAATAAGCCCAGGCACTGTGACTCACACTTGTAATTCTAACTCTCTGAGAGGCCAAAAGACTACTTGAGTTCAGGAGTTCAAGACTAGCCTGAGCAAGAGGGAGACCCTCTCATCTCTACCAAAAACAGAAAAAATAATCTGGGCACGGTGGTGTGTACTTGTAGTCCAGCTACTTAGGAGGCTGAGACAGGAGGGTCACTGGAGCCCAGGAGTTTGAGGAAATTATTTTTGGTGACACTTGTTAAAAATTTGCCTAATTGAGGTATTGCTTATATACACTAAAATACCTCACTTAAATGGTAAAGTTCAATGAGATTTGACAAATGACTACACCAGTGTCATTACCACCATGATCTCATGACCATAGAACATAAACACTCTCAAGGCCTTCCTCAATCCAGCTACCCCTAGTCCTAGGTAACCCCTGGCCTGCTTAATGTCACTATAGAATACTTTTTCAAAAATTTGACATAAATGGAATCATCCAGTACGTACTCTTGTGATTTCAGCTCTGCATATTTTAGAGATTCATTCATTTTAGTGTGTGTAGCACTCACTTCCTCTTTCTATTGCTGAGTAGTATTCCTTTGTATGGATTTGCTACAATTTGTTTATTTTTGCCCTGTTGATGGTTATTTACTTTGTTTCAGGTTTGGGGCTAATAGGACTAAAGATTCTACAAATATTTAGTTAAAAGTCTTTGTGTGGACATAAGCTTTTATTTTTCTTGGGTACATAATGTGTGGAAGTGAAATAGCATAGTCATACAGGCATATATTGAACCATATAAGAAATTGCAAAACTGTGTGCCAAAGTGATTATACCACTTACATTCCCACCAGTAGTGTATGTAGGAGTTCCACTTGTTCCATTTCCTCTCCAACACTTGGTAAATGTCAATTCTTTCTAATGTTACCATCTGGCCGGTGTGTAGTGGTAACTCATTGTGTTTTAACTTGCATTTTCCTGATAGCTAATGATATTGAATGTCACTGCCTGTATTTATGGGTCATTTGCATATTTTCTTTTGTGAAGAGTCTGTCCAAGTCTCTTATCTATTTCAAATTGGTTTTGGGCTCGGCGCCTATAGCTCAACCGGCTAAGGCACCAGCCACGTACACCTAAGGTGGCAGGTTTGAATCCCCAGCCCGGACCCGCCAAACAACAATGACAGCTGCAACCAAAAAATAGCTGGGCGTTGTGGCAGGCGCCTGT
>CAUYTI010015422.1:0-34776 GCA_963575145.1 Galago senegalensis | reverse complement strand
AAAGCAACTAAAGTTACAAAGGATAATGATGGGCACTTCATATTGGTCAAGGGAAAAATACAACAAGAAGACATTTCAATTCTAAATATTTATGCACCTAATTTAAATGCTCCCAGATTCTTGAAACAGATCTTACTTAGTATGAGCAACATGATATCTTATAACACCATAATAACAGGGGACTTTAACTCCCCTCTCTCAGAGATGGACAGATATTCTAAACAGAAATTAAACAAAGATATTAGAGACTTAAATGAAACCTTAGAAATCTGTGCTTGATAGACATATATAGAACACTCCATCCCAAAGATAAAGAATACACATTCTTCTCATTGTCCCATGGAACATTCTCTAAAATTGATCATATCTTTGGACATAAACAAACCTCAATAGAATCAAAAGAATTGAAATTCTACCTTGCATTTTTTTCAGATCATAAGGCACTAAAAGTGGAACTCAACTCCAGCAATTACACTCAACCTCACACAAAGGCATGGAAGTTAAACAACCTTATGCTGAATGATAGCTGGGTGCAGGAAGAAATTAAAAAGGAAATTATTAACTTCCTTGATCATAACAACAATGAAGACACAAGCTATCAGAATAGCTACCAGAATGGGATACAGCAAAAGCAGTGCTGAGAGGAAAATTTATTGCTTTAGAAGCTTACATTCAAAAATCAGAAAGTGAGTGTATCAACAAACTCACAGGCCATTTGATGGAATTGGAAAAAGAAGAACAATCTAAGCCTAAACCTAGCAGAAGAAAAGAAATATCCAAAATTAAATCAGAGATTGATGAAATTGAAAACAAAAGAGTCATTCAGAAAATTAATGAAACAAGGAGTTGGTTTTTTGAAAAAATTAATAAAATAGATAAACCTTTGGCTAGACTAACTAGAAATAAAAAAGTAAAATCTCTAGTAACCTCAATCAGAAATGATAAAGGGGAAATAACAACTGATGCCATAGAGATACAAGAGATTATCTCTGAATACTACCAGAAACTTTAAGCACAGAAATTTGACAATGTGAAGGAAATGGATCAATATTTGGAATCATACCCTCTCCCTAAACTTAGCCCGGATGAAATAGATCTCCTGAACAGACCATTATCAAGCACTGAGATTAAAGAAACTCTGAAAGATCTTCCAACAAAAAAATGCCCTGGTCCAGATGGCTTCACACCAGAATTCTATCAAACCTTCAAGGAAGAGCTTACTCCTATACTGCAGAAATTATTCCAAAAGATTGAAGAGGAAGGAATCTTCCCCAACATGTTCTATGAAGTAAACATCACCTTGATTCCCAAACCAGTTAAAGACCCAACTAGAAAGGATAATTTCAGACCAATTTCACTTAAGAATACAGATGCAGGCCGATGTTCCTTTTGGAAAGATATCTGGAGAACACTTAGAGAACTAAAAATAGACCTACCATTCGATCCTGCAATTCCACTATTAGGTATATACCCAGAAGATAAAAAATCACATTACAATAAAGATGTTTGTATCAGAATGTTTATTGCAGCCCAATTCATAATTGCATAAATATTTAGAATTGAAATGTGCTCTTAAAAAGTATGAAGTGACCATCTTTGTCTTTTTTTATTTTAATTGCTTTAAATCCACTTGTATCTGAAACTAAGATTGCAATCCCTCCTTTTTTCTGACTTCAATATGCTCGAAATATTGTTCTCCAACCCTTTACCCTGAGTTTTGTTTTGTCTTTCAAGGTTAGGTATGCTTCCTGGAGACAGAGTATGGATGACTTATGCTTTTTATCCAATCAGCCAGCCTATGTCTCTTCAATAGGGAATTCAAACCATTAACATTTACTGAGTGAATTGGTAAGTGTGGTGGAGTTCTAGTCATCTTATTTTGTGAAGGTCTTTTGCTTAGTTTTATACTTTGTGCCATTGGGGAAGCTAGGTTTTGTCCTTTTGTTTGTGGAGTATTTTTGTTGTTGTTGTTGTTTGTTTGTTTGGTTTGGTTTTTGGCAGTTTTTGGCCAGGGCTGGGTTTGAACTCTGGCATATGGGGCCAGAGCCCTACTCCTCTGAGCCACAAGTAGTTTGTGGGTTTTTACTTTGCTGATTGTCCATTGTGATGGTCAGTGGGCAGCCAAGCATTTCCAGTATCTCTGGTCTTTCTGTGGCAAATTTCCTCAATGTTTGCGTATCAGTAAAATATTTGATTTTTCCCTTGATTTTTAAGCTTAGTTTAGCAGGATACTGAATTCTATGCCAAAAAATTTGTTTTTTAAAGGTACAACTATTCTTCTCTGGTTTAAAATGTTTCAGCTGAGAACTGCACTGTCACCATGATGAATCTTCTCTGTAGGACAACTGGCACTTACTCCTAGCTGCTTGCAGAATTTTCTCTTTTGTCTTGACTTTGTACAGTTTCATGACAATGTATCCTGGAGATACACTATTTTTGTTGAGGTGATATTGGAGTTCAATATCACTCTGAAAAAAAGTATTTCAAAATCTTTAGTGACATTTGAGAAGTTTTATTTATGATATATTCCAGTAGGGCTTTCATTCCTTTGTGACATTCTTCCCCTTCAACAATACCTATAATTTATATGTTTTAAGACTTTGTGAAGTCCCATAATTCTCTGAGCAAAGCTTCTGCTTTCTCTCTCTTCTTATCTCTCCTTAATTGCCTGAGTTAGTGCAAGAGCTGTATGCTCTAGCTCTGAGATTGTTTTTTCTCTATGGTCTGATCTGTTATTGAGTCTTTTTATTGACTATTTAATTCCTCAATTGACTCCTTTAAGTCCTTAAGCTCCACCATATCATTTCTATATTCTTCATATCTTTCATACATATTTTGGTTCTGTTTTTCCACTTTCTTGTCAATTCCCTTTATTGTTTTTGCCATCTGTATTTTAAATTCCTTTTCTGTCACTTCCATCAATTCTTTAGAGATAGAATTTTTTGTGGTAACTACCTCATGATCTCTTGGGGGTGTCTAAGTTCTGCTTTTTCATGTTGCCTGGATTTATCTGGTAGTTCCTCCTCTTGTGTTTTCTTCTAGTTCACTCCCTTCCCCTACTTTTTCTTTCTCACTACCTCCTTCACTTTAAGTTATCTAGCTTTGGTGTTGAAAATGGCCTTTTCATATAAGGCCAAAGGGAAGATAAGGGTAAGAGCAAGAAGGCAGAAAGGAAAGAAAAACATAAAGATGGAAAAAATAAGAAGAGGGGTGGAAATAAATAATGGAAGAAATGGAGAGAAAAAAAGGACAGTAAGAGAGAAAGAGAGCAGCAGAAGAAATGGTGGTGTTTGACAGGTGCTTTAACCACAGGCTGAGCTCTAGGACTTTGGGAGGCTGGGCTGGACAGGTCCCTCTAAAAGTCAGGAGCTCCTTACCTACCTGGGCAAAAGCAAAACTGACCCCACTTTTGCCAAATGAAAAGAAATTAGCAGTATGTCCCAGTGGAGACCTACCAGCACCTTCTTTCCATAAGCCAGAGCTAGAAAAACACCCTAAACCATGAGCTTGTAGCTTCCTTGATCCAGACTTATACCATGACCCTTCAGCCCTCAGAGAAGAGAAAAAGGAAAAAAAATAGTAAAAACCGATGAAGAAAATTAAAAATATAATTTTATAAGACAAAGAAGAAAGGAAAAAAGAGGGGATATTTTAGCTATTGTATGAAAATTTATGTGGGAGAGATGAGAAAGGTATAAAAATCACTACAAAAAGAGAAAAAAAGGAGAGAAATAAAAAAGAATGAAAGGGGCTAAAAAAATCATAACAAAATCCCTTGCTATTGAAAAAAGTAAAAATGGAAAAACAAACAAATATAATCTGAACAAACAACAACAACAAAAGAAAAAATAAAAGAAAAAAACTAAGGAAAAAATTGAAAAAAGAAAGCAAAAAATATAATAATATGTGTGTGTGTGTGTGTAAACTCTTGCCAGACTTCCCAGGAGGCTCAACATCAAAGAGTGCCCCCTCCAACAAAGCGGCCCCCCCTAGGAAGTGCAGGAGCCACTCAGCTCATCCCAAGGATGGCTGCTTGATCTCAGCAGGTATGCCAGAGCTGGTCACATACCAAGATTCTACCATCTGTTCCTTTTGTGTGCATGGTCTTCCCACAGTGATGGTGCCTCACCATCAGGCAAGATGATGGGAGAACAATCCTACCTGGTTGTTGGTTGCTGTTCAAGTTTACTTGCTGCTCCATAAAACAGCCCAGTCCAAAATCAACACACTGTAGGATAGCCCTTTCTCATCCGTAGTCCTCCTTGGGAAAGCTTGTCGACTGACTGGCCTATGCCTATACCAAACACCTGCCTTCTGTGTCACTTTTCCTCAGCTCTGGACCTCCTCATTGGCTCCTGAAGTCTCCCATGGCATCACCATCTGCTCAGAGTGATGTTTCTGGGTAGCTTCCCCCAGCCAGAGGTGGCTGAAGTCCCTTTCCCCTGTCTCACTATGAGTAGTTTGGCAAGGAGATGTCTCTAGTCCACCATCTTGCTCTGTCCCCCTAGTAGATTTTTCTTGATAACATGTTGGAGTTGGGAATGAATTGCTCCTCATAATTATAACTTTTAAATCATGTTCATGAATAAAAACAGTGTAGTCATCATTTTGTTTACATGCATTACAATAATCATAACATTTAACTGTATGTTGAATCAGAAAATACAGGACCATGTTTATTTTAAGTGAAATGTAATTAGTAATTTATGCCACAGTTTCCCTATTCACTAGCATGTATAGTAAGCACAAAGAAAAAACTACACACAACATCTGAGATTTAGTAAGAGAATTACCAATTACTTTCTAATTAGTATAAGAATATACAGATTTTTTTTAAGTTTAGGGTTCTATAAAATTGAGGTGATAAAGTAGATTTGTATTAATATTCATAAGATAAAGCACACAAATCAATTTCTAATAAACTTAGTTTATAACTTCAAATGAAACACAGGATTTTCCTAATGAGCATATTTCAAAGTTAAGAAAGTTTTAGAGAATATATTGTCTCTCCTACTTTTTGAATGAAGAAAGTTTTCATTGTTGTAGTCACATTTGTACTCATAGACACTGATATGTACTCTGCAATAAAACTAATAGCTAACATTGAATTATGGTGGGAAAATTACCTAGATAGTTTTCAGAAGCCAAAGTAAAATAAAGCATAAGCATATTAGGAAGGTTACTTTTCTTAAAAGATCAACAGATAACTCTAAAGGCAGATAATCTACTATATATTATGCATGTATATATATAAAAATGCATGAAAATATAAATAGAGATATTTATATAAAATTCATGTAAACACACATATGCACATTTAAAACAAAAACAATGTTGTATAATCATATCCTAGATATAATTGGTATCACTGGGGACTGGTTGAAGAGACCCAGATTAAGACAGGAATAATACAGAATGGAAAGTTCCTTTTATCTGTTAAGCATATTTGCCTAAATTCTTCAACAAGAATTCAACAATTTCAATTCTTCAACAAGAAGTATCTGTAACTAACAATGACGGAGCACTTACTGTGTACCAGGCACTGTACTGAGCACTGTTCATATTCTCATTTTCTCCTTATAGCACTCCTTTGAGAATCTTACCTTAGTATCCTCATTTTACACAAGAGGGGCTGAGCCACCACAAAAAAGCCAGCCACTGCTGAGGTCACAACATTGGTTACTGTCAGATCTAGTAATCACACTCATGGTGCTTTAGCTCCACAGTCCATGTCGGGGCTGGGGAAACTTTTCATATCAGAAGCCACGTTAATTTAGCAGTAGTTAAACAAGGCCACATTCAAGAAACTTCAATTAGATTTATTTTTAAATGTACATTATTCTGTAAATGTCTAACAACAACGTACCTAATAATTTCAATAAATGAAAACGATTGGCTAATTTTAAAATCAACTAACCTTTGAGATTCTTTTTTTTAAGTTTCAGATTAATATGAGGGTACAAATAATTAGGTTACACTGTTCACAGTTCTTAGGTGAAATTCAAGGTGTAAAAGTTAACTAAACTTTCAATGACTTTGTTGTGTCTGCTTTTGTTGGAAAGCATTGAGATTCAGTTGCTGCATGGAGGTCCTCAGTTTCCGTTGGTCCTCAAGATGAATACCAATCATTTGTGTCCTCAGAGAGTCTTGATTTGGGTTACAGAGGTGAAGGTATTAAGAGATTCACAGCAAAAGTGTTTGAAAAGCAAGAAAGCAGCTTTTGGACATTTCGCTGAAAGTGTGGGTATTCTACTGAATTTTTCCATTTTTCAGTTGGATTTTTCTTAGCATCAAACAATGACTGTACAATGCCATCTACTAAGAGCTCAATCAATGCCATCTATAGTTCTTTTGGTGCCACATTGATAATAGGCGAGGCTGAGATGCTAATTTGAGTGTGACATCATGACTCTTAAAGTCAGTGAAGTTTCCATTGTACTCTCCAATTAACACGTCTGTAACAGCTATGAATTCTTCAAATAATTCACATATATGATCCTATTCATCAATGATCTTTGCTAACTGGAGAAAATGTTCACCCAAAATTTCTTTTTGAAGAAGTATATTAAAAAGAAACAGCTTTTTCAAAACGCTCAGATATTTTGTCACATTATCATATATAGCCTTAGTTTTTGCCTTGCAAAGAAATATTCAAGTTGTTTTCATTTAACATGGTATCACATCAGAAATGCCGCATTCCTATAGAAATCTTCTTTCAACAACTCGCATTGCTTATTCTGTTCCTCATAAAATTTAACTGTCTGTTCTCATAGAGAAGCTGTCCCTGCCATAGCCAGGGTACCTTAGAATGACACAGCAAACCCACAGTGAACGCCTCCTCCTTCAACTTTAGCATGATACCAAACCGATGATGCCATGCTACATTTGCACAAATACAGACTTATAACTTCTTGTGAAGCATCACTTAAAATACAGGCTTCATTGTGGATATTTTGCTTATGTAAGACACGATGGGAAGAAATGAGAGCACTGGATCTGCTAATATATATATTTTTTAATCTGTACAATAAACCCTTCATGTTTTCCTGTCATGCAAGCTGCACTGTCTGTACACACACTTGCTACATTTACCCAATTCAGTCCAACTTCATAACATTTATGTTGAAAGTTGCTGGAGATATCCATTTCCAATGTTCTGTTCACAAGAGTGCCCAAAGTCAGTAATGCTTCATAGCGCTTGAAATGAATTGTAAAATCTCACCAAGTATTATCAGTATTATCAGCTGACATCCAAAGCGACTGAATAACGTATGTTTTGATTCATCCAAAGCGGTTGAATATTATGTTTTCCTTTTGAAGTATTGCATGAAGTTGTTGCAATACTTAGTATTCCATTAAGTTGAAGGCTAATTCATGCCATTGTTCAGGTACGGTTCTTCTTGCAAGACACAGTTGTTTGTAGTTTGAAACCTTATCAGGGTCTAAACTTGGACGACGCATTCTTTCACAGTCTCCGTGTCGCTGGCTTCCCTTCCTTCTCCTGAATAGGTAAACTATTTTGTAAGTTGCTTCAGTGGCATTATGTCCATGTCTTATTGCTTCCTGAAAGATTTCGTTTTGCTTTAGCATCTTTTAAGTTCTACAATACAACCTTCGGTGCTTCTCCCTCTAATGTAAAATATTTGCAGTCCTTCTGAGTGTCACAATGCTGATGAGCACTGAATTTCCTTGATACTCATACTGCTGTATCACAAAGCAAGCAAATCACCTTATCTTTAGCAGAAATAAAATAATATCACAAATCCCAATCCTCATTAAAATTCAATTTTCTTCTTTTGGTGTTCTATTGGTCTTCTTTGACGTGACAGGCTATTGAGCAGCCAAGTGAAACATATGGTTACACTATCCAACTATTCACAAATTTCACTCCAGACAGAAATAGCGTATACTGTTGTTGTTGTCAAAATCTGATACCACACTGGCCTACTCAACCTCCATAAACTCTTGCCAACCAGCCACGTGTGGTAGGGGCACCAGGCAGGCAGGGGAAGTTAGAACTAAATCATGAGCATAGCAGACATCAATTGAGCCCTTATGATTTACTAAAGTTCTATTCATGTATGTCAATCTGGAAGGATTATTTCATGGAAATATGTACTATTTGGGGATATTTTAAATATGTTCATTTAAAAAAATAAAAATGTAAATGACAAACAAACATGCATTAATGAAAACAAAAACATTTGTTCCATAAAATTTGGATTCATTCAAAATGATTTATCTAAGGACCTCAGAGGACACAGTTCCCCACTCCTGACCCATGATCTACATCATGCTGCTATATTGTCAAGCAAATGCTGAAGTCTAAAACTTCCTTGATATAGAGCTATAGCTTAAATATATTATCCCCAGTTTACTTATAACTCAGAAACTACTGAACTGTAGAAATCCATATCATTTGGAGAGGTGCAATTTCGCTTGCATTAATTCCTTCAAGAGTCTTGTGAGAAACAGCATTGAACTGGGTCCTAGTTCAACTCCGTAACTTTTGCCTGTATAACTTTTTGTGAGTGTGGGTCAGTGTTTTAGCCTGCTCAGTCTCATTTTACTACTTTGTCCTATAATGAATAAAAATGCATTTTTAAAAGGTTGTTATGGGTATTATAGAACCTAATATGTATACATTTTCTGGCGTATGACAATTTGTAGATGGCAGCTATTATTAAACTATTATTTTTTTCCACTTACAGAGCAGAAAATTGAGGACCAGAGCATATATAAGATTTCCCTGTGGACATACAGCTCTAGAGTGGCAGAGGTATGTCTTGGACTCAGGGTATGTCTCTGAAGCGGTATTTCATGCAATTCATAGAGTACCTGCCTGCTTTAAAAATTCCCTCACATAACACAAACTTCATCCTTTCAACGTTTTCCTTGGTTATTTAATTTCACTTCACTTTTCTTTGATTTTGAATATTTATATAGCATATAGTTTGTAAGTCACGATTCAGGGTTCATCTATTTCTAGCTTTGTATGTTGTTGTTTCTACAAAACACTTCAAATTGCCTGAAGGCTGAATAACTGATATCTGTACACGACAGCATTTAACTGTACCTATGTACTCAATAAGTAACTTTACTTGATTTCAATATGGAACAAAGTTAATCCTTTCAATAAATAGTTACGGTCTACTTATATGCATTTGATGGGTCCTCTGCCTCTCCAGGAACTTCTGTGTCTCTAGCCAAGAAAGAGAACTGTGTTTTCGGCAGTAATTTTGCCATTGAAAGACAATTTCAAATGTCATGTACAACAAATTAGGGAATATGCAGGAGAGATACATCAAAGCTAAGACAAAAGAAGAAAGCATCATCTGTAAGAAGCTATGAAGAAGGATCACAACAAAGGAAGAAGGAAGAAGAGGAGGAGGAAGAATGGATATGAACACAGAGTTTCACTGTACCCAACCATGAAGGAACACTAAGAAAAAGTAGGCCAGACACAGTGGCTCACACCTGTAATCCTAGCACTGAGATGTGAGATTTGCTTGAGGCAAGGAGTTCCAGGCCAGCCTAAGGAAGAGTCAGACACCACCTCTACAGAACATACAAAAATAAGCTGGGTGGTCTGACACTCACCTAGAGTCCCAGCCACTTGGGAGGCTGATGCAGGTGGATCACTGGAGCCTAGGACATGGTCACTGCAGAGAGCTCTGATGATGCCACTGCACTCTGGCACTCAGAACAAGATCCTTGCTCACAAAATAGACGGGAGGAAAAATAAGACAAGAAAAGATAAAGGACCAACAAGGATTAGAAAATGGGAAAACCAAGTAATGAAAGTGGAGATGGGTGATGTTTATTGGCATAATCAGAAGAAGAATGAGGAATGAAAGTCCAACATCCACTTCTGAGTTCTCAGACAGACACTACTGCTGCATCATCTTAGAAGCAGGATTCTTTCCACTTATTCCCAGACCTCAGAGAAACCTTAGCATGACTGGATCAGATTCTACAATACTTTGCATAGGACAGTATGCCTCCGTTGGCCAACTCTAAGGAAAATGTCTTTCTCTCTCAGCAAACACACACGACAATAATGTGTGCTGGAGCACCTATTATATATATATATTTGTGTGTATATATATAATGTACATACACATATATTTTATATATATACATATCTTTCATAAAGGTTAACAGAAAGTTCAGGAAACAAATTTTGTGTGATTTGAAAGAAAAACAATGCTATATAACAATGATCTGATTTGAGATATAAAAATAGCAAGCTTTAGGACTTCGGAGGAAAGGGACGCAGGTGAGCTGAGAAGGCTGGAGAAGGCATCCACAGTGGGTGGTTCTGGTCACGATCCAAGTCCCTTAGTGTGGTACCGACAATATGCAATTAAGCAGCGGCACCTGGAAGGCTGACCTGCGGCTCAAGAATAGCACTCACCTCCACCTTCCTTCCTTTTTTTCCCTGACAGTGTTCTTCCAGTTTGAATGTGTAATATTCTGCTAAAAATAACTTTGTTGACAGAGCAAACGTGTACAGGAAAAAAGTTCAACGTGCAGAGCACTTGAAAGTCCATATTTATTATGAGAAATATACAACCCTATTTCTGTATGTTTTTTCCCTCTTGTTCCTTTCACATTTAACGTCAAAATCTTTATTGTTCAATATATATACGTAAGGTCTAAGCTATGGGAGGTAACATTTAATCTGAAATCTCCCCCAAACTCACACTACTTTACTCAAATGTTTAATTCTCTTACTTTCATAACTATTATTTTTTCTTTATTATTTTCTGCATCTTAACTTTTTCCACTTGCTATATATGCAGAATGCAGTTTCGATAGCCCTGTTCCCTTATATTTGTATATCTGTACCCACCTCTCATTCAAAATCTCCCAGTTATATGTTTCGTCTAAAATATACTTTGTAGGGTTTATATCAGTGGCACCAGCAAAGAACAAAAACATTGCAATAAAAACACAGAAGCTTTAAAACCCTTAATGGCAGAGTGTGTGCCTCCCTCCATGCTCCTGCCACCATTCCAGGCACTTTGCTTGCCTAATTAGTAAGAATCTCAGGGAAAACACATTCAATGCAGAAAACAGTAACAAAACAATTATTCGTTATTTTTGTTCATCTATTCAGCTCATCATTAATTCTTACATCCATTTATTCTAACACCCACCATGGAAATAAAAAGATAGAATGGGACCTCAAGCTTGACAGAAGTTCAAGTTCATTGGGGGACATGCAAGGAACACGTATAATTAAACAAGATGCAGAACACTGAACATACCTTAAGATGGGATTCAGAGCAATGCACAGGAGGGACGGGGGGGAAGAGAGCAAACCGTGTGTTCTTCTGCTTGCCAGAGACAGGCAGTAATGCAGGCTGTGTATAACCAACACGGACAACCTCAGAAATCAGGTACTCACCAAAATGCTTCAACTGTCACCAGCAAATACCTCTAGTTTGGCCATATTTGCACATCAGCATTAAACGCTTACATAGAATCAAACTGCAAGTTTAGATCATGAACATGTCTGGTCCCAGGCTATCTGGCAGCAAATGCCTGGCCAGTCCACAACCCATAGTCACCACCTCCCCTTCTGTGCATTTGATCAGATCCATTCACTTGGAAATCTGAGCTCTGTCTGTAGACACATCTCTGGCACTCATAAACTTTCTTACTGGAAACTCCATGATAGCCAATGGTCAGGTCTGCCTGGCCCACTGATTGCATATCTTTGCTGATTAAATTAAGTGATAAATTATGATGTGTGTTGAGAGGTGAAATTGCTCCACTGTGAAGTAGAATTAACGTGATAGCTCACCAAGGGGTGACAGCTGAGGGATGGTGAATAAGCAGTATTCAAATGCCTCATAAGAAGTAAGTCTCTGGCTTTAGGACATGAGGTGTTAAAGCTTGAAAATCACTGGCCACCACGTTCCATTCTGTGGCCTGGAGTTACCAGGACAACACAATCTACACTGGCTGTGAGAGAAACTGAAGACTTTTTCAGTTTGTGTCTCACTTGACAAATTAGGTTTTGTTTTTACACCTACGTTTGAGTCTCTGCTGTAAGCAGCATTAGCGTTCGTTTAGAGGGGATTAAAGGTGGAATTCCAGCCCTCAAGGAGCTTCTGGCATATTTAGGAAAACAGAAGAATGAGGAACCCCAAACTCAGTGGCGCTGTTACTACTGTGTTTCCACAGACCTGATTTAGGAAACTCAAAACTTAGGGACTGGTTTATGCTAGGAGAGAAATTCCAGAGGCTGAAATAAAACAAGAAAGAGGAGGAGAAAAGAAAAGGAAGCAAGCCTCTTGCTGAGGCCCGGATTCCCGCTCCAGCAGACCCTCCTCATTTGCTACGGCCCAGTAAACTTACCCTCAAGGGCCACATTTACGTCTCACCACAGCGCGCACTATCCCTCCAATGCAATGCTATAAATGATATGAAATTCCGTTTCTAGCCTACTAAGCAAGTTTATTCTATAATGTTGCTGAAACAATGTGGGAAAGGCTATGGTTGCAAAGATTGTTAAGGGAAAAAAAGAAAGGAGACAGGAACACGAACCGTTTTCCTTCAAATTGTGTTTGCATGTACAGCATATGATATTTTGTAGACTACAAAATACAGCTCACAAACTATTCTGTGCATGTTTGATTTCCCCTTAAAAATTGCATGAAATGGAAAAATTACAAATGAGGAAACTGAATCACAAATAATGTAAAAGAAGGTATCTATAAAATATCAGTTTTTCAAAATCCTTCTCTTCTGTTCCATTAAGGAACGGTTTCTAATCTTCTGCATAACCATCCTCTCCTCACTCATGCTGTGAATTTTCTACCATTTCACCTTTTTAGGTATTTGGTGCTATCATTTAACACTCTTGCCTTGTTTCCCTCAACACAAATCATTCTCAGGTTCCCGAGTTAAAAACAGCCATCTCTCCCGCCATCATTTCTGGAGCTACCTTCCCACCCTCCACCATCAACACCACTGACTGGCACCTTCATTCCGTCCTTCCCAGTTCTACACAAGCACTCTCGCTGAGTCCCAGATCCCCACCTGCCATTCAGTCGGGTGGACGTTTTCTTTTCTCCACCAGATTAATGTCTCCGTCATATTCAACACTCTCTACTCCTCCCTTCTTCTCTTTTTTATTTGACCTTCTGGAGCCTGAAACCAGGCCTTTCCATTTCCCTGTTGTCCACTTTTAATCAGTCTTGTTGTCTTGCTGTGAACTCCCTTTCTGCTGTTTAAATGAATGTTAGCGGGTTACGTTCATGGTCAATAGCGCAGTCTTTTTGGAGTTTTCCCTCTCCTTTTTCCTACTGACATCAGCGGCTCTCCTACACTTGACCCTTGAACTGACTAATCCCACGGATCGTCAATCTGCCCTTTCCACTTCCACGGCCAAGGCCTTAACTCTCATCCTCACACTTTATAGCTTGGATGATCACAGAGCTTGCTAACAGTTCTTCTGGCTGTTTCTCTCCATTTCCACCACCACCAAAAGCAAAGACTCATTCATTCTCCACCAGGATACAAATAAAATTACTCCTTTCCAGCTTTACTCGGTGATCAAGACTCAACTGTTTAAACTTGCAGCCCGTAATTGAGGGTTTACACCTGTCTGCTGTGGGGTTTCACCCACTGTTAATCTACAGCCTGACTCTGAGCTCCAGCCCACACATGTGTCCTGCTGGTCTGTGAGGGCACACCGCCCCTTCAGTCCTACGGAGCCACCTTCCCTCTATCTAGAAATGTCCTCTTTGCCTCACGCCTTCAAAGGTACATATACCCTTATCTTTATGTCAAAGCCTTCCCAAGACTTCCTAACTTTAATTTGAATTTGAGTCCTTTAGATTTTTATAATGATGGGTTCAGGAGATGCTACTCCCAAATATGGCACCGTGGTGTTTGAGAAAAAGGCAGAAGTAGGAAGTTCTCTGCCCTTCTTCCTTGAAACTGGCCATACAAGAATTCTCTAATTTTCCTCTAAAGGCCCTCCCCCGCCATACTGAGAAGAAATGCCCTTTCTTCTGAAGACATGGGCACACAGTAAGCACGCAGGCCTCACGGAGCTCCCGAGTTTATCACCTTCAGATAATTGTTGTTAAATCACCATCATTAGATCACCATCATTAGATCACCATCATTAAATCACCATCATTAGATCACCATCATTAGATCAGACCCCTCGTGTCTCATCCTGTGTTCACACAACTGTCCACTCTCAAACTTAGCATAAAATGCGTGTTCCCTGTTTCTTTTGCTCTTCGTTTGCAAATAAAGTAATGTAAGTAAGACTTACACTAAGTAAATTTGTATGCTCTCCTCTGGTTTTTGTCATAGGAGTCTCAATCCTGAGCACAGCCATGGGAGAGGAAGGAGATCCTGCCTACAACGCCTGACATTTTAGGGCATCGTTTCTTTACTGCCGTCCTGTAAATATTGACGAGAGCCATTATGATATACATCTTTTAGGTATTTTAAGCAAATTTCCCATCTTACCCCTAAAATGAATTTCAGATTATCTGTTTGAGTCACAAAGCCTTTACCCCAAGACAGTAAGAATAAAAAACTGCAGCTCACCTTCTCTGCACATCGAACAGAATTGCTAAGTTTGGGAATCTGAAATTATAAATGATATTTATATCAATAATTAATCAGTGCTTCTAAGTCATATCCCCAAATCAGTTTCTTTCATGTATTTCATGTCTAATGCATACATGTATTATGCTTGCATAAAGATGATTAATAACAGCTTTGCCTCCATGCAGCTTTATCCAGAGTACAAGTAATTAATTAAAATACTTTTTAAAGCCAGGAACTCTAATGTGCCCTTCATCTTACAGGTCTTAATTGAATTCCTAAATAAAAGCTAAGCCGTACCCTCAGTCTGTGCTTTTCACTCAGGGCGTTCCTGATAGATAGATATAAACTCTGATGCTACTGCTAGAGGGTCATATTCTGTGCTATCTATAAATTCCACAAAGTCTTAGCCAGGAAGACATGCTGCTTTTAAAAATGTCTGAGAATTAATCATTTATTTCCCTTTCCTGACATATCCTTTACATTTTTGCATGTTTCTCACAGATAAGGGGAGTGGTGATGTGAAGCGGTGTTACGGCCGCACTGGTGGGAGGAAATGGAATTATCACTCCCCGAACAAGGCGCACACTTGACTTGGAAGGTGCCAGTCTGTCCCATTTCAGAGTCTCTTCCTAATGCCTCTCCTGAATTATGAAACGCAAAATCACTTTGACAGTTACAGATTCTATTTTTAGAATCCATGCCTTTTGTCACATAATTTTGCATAATCTTCCAAGTCCTTGGAGCATGAAGACAGTAAGAGATTTGAAGTGCTTGAATTACTAGAGTATAAATGACACACAAAGCAATCATACAAATTCAATCAAAAAATTTACCTCTACAAAGGATATTTCTAAAACATTATCTACGTTCATGCATGACTCAACAGTATTCACAGTGCCTGCACGGTCAATATTTGTATAAAAAAGAAACAATGGAAAACTTTAAGCATTAATTGGGTTAAAGTTTTTCAATAGTTTTCAATACAATCTAAATTTAATATAATGTATAAATTTCCAAGCCTATGTAATGGTTCATAGGCACTGAAATGTGTTCACCTCTTTACGGGGAAATTCTATGCGAGTGTTTTAATATACAACCAAGCTAAGAACCGGAAGAGCTGACATAATTGTAAGAACAACTGTATGTGAAAAGGTTAGTTCTCACACTGTTGGTAAGAGTGCAAATTAGTATTTCATTTGGAAAGAAATTTGGAACTAATTTTCAGTAAACATAATAAATTTTATAAGTCAGAAATCTTTTCCACAGAAATAACCATAAGCTAATATATATAATTAAATAGTTCATTGTGGTATACTTTAAATAAAAAAATAATAAAAACTACACAATTTCTGAAATCATCATGTGTTTACTAAATATAGTACAAAGTGATTGACAATATGGTAACTGTTTACTTAATTACGGTACAAATTTAGGATGGTTTATTATGTGAACACTAAAATAATAGTAATTATAAAACAAAGAAGACTGAAGGTCTGAGGAACAGAATCTATCAGGGAGTGTTGATACATCCTAGTCTTCAGACCTCACCAATTATCTCTTCTTCCAGGTATCAATCTAAATATAGATAGAAGCAGCCATGACATATCGCAGGTAATAATTGGCTTAGTTCCTCTTCACTTCTCTATGCATTGTACACAGCAGATGCTGATGAAAATAGCTGTGTTTGAATGAGTGAGCCTTTTATCCCATGTTCAAAATAACATGTATTTTCATATAAGGTTTTTAATACTTTCCTCCTAAAAATTAAAGTACTATATCCTGAATGAAGAGAATTATAGTTTCAAAAAAGGTACAAAGAAGATAAAAGTTATACACAGCCTCTCCACATCTCTGTAGGGATATTTGCTGGTTGATTTCTTGATGTTTTTTCTTCATTATAAGTGAAGTACAATTCTAGGACTATGGAGGGTGTCATAAAATGTCTGCACATGTTAAGAAAGGACAGAACCATATTTAATCTGTAATACACAAGTCACCCTGAACTTCTGCCATTACCAGATTCCTGGTATACTTGTCCTTGTTTGGTTCTGCTTTCCAGAACACAGTGTATTCTGTGCTGACACTGCTGCCCGTGGGGGCCTGGCACTGCTGCCCGTGGGGGCCTATCTCACTGCACCCTCACCAACATGCATTAGAATCATTTAAAAATTGTTCACTACTTTGGGGGCTTAAAATGGACAATTGTGTTTTGTCTTCCATCATTTGATGAATAACGCAGTTAATCATTTATTGTTTTTACTAGATATCTCACTTTTTATGAGGTGATCACTTATTAAAACATATCACCTTGTTTTCAACTGAATTTTTTTGAGTTCTTTATAGATGACCATGGTATCATCAAGTATCACTATAAATAGCAGTTTATAGCCCTGAAAATAGGGTCCTTTGCTGGTCCTTTGGCTTTTGGTAGATTTTTCCATATTGAATATTCTTAGAAAAGGTTCTAGGAATGCATTTATGTAATCATATTTAACCTCAGATGCATATTCCAAGTAAGGTGAGATATTCTATATGCTACTTATTTTTCTAATTTACCATTAGCACATACTGGTAATTATTATCTACATAGTAATTGAGTATTAGGGAGTAAAGACAAGAGTCTTTAGTTATTCATGGCGCTTTCAATACCATTCATTGACCAACTGGTCTAAAATGGCTCTCCTGGTGCTTTGGATGTATTAGTGAACAAAACAGATGGAGAATCTTACCTTCAGAAACTTTCTTACCTTCTAATGCGGGAGACAGACAAGAAACAACACGTAAGTAGTCAGGATAGTGGCTCCTCAGAGAAGTCACTAATCCCCAGAATCTGCGAATATGTGACCTTGTGTGACACCGGGGACTTTGTAAATGTCATCAGGTCATGAATGCTAAAATGGGAGGATTATCCTGCTTCATCTGGGGGACTAATCTAATCTCTGATCCTTTAGAGGCAGAGGACTGTACTGGCTGGGGGATGTCAGGGAGGTGGGGCCAAAGGGGAAATCAGAGATATTCCATTCTTGAAAAGAATTTGATAAGCAACTCATGGCTCTGAGATGTGGAAATCTATATTCAAGAACTGGAAGAAAGGACTCCAGAAGCAAAGAGTGGCTATCAGCCAATGGCCAGCAAGGGTGATGAAACCTCCACAATGAACTGGATCCTGCCTGAGTTTGGAGATCTGCACTTCACCAAGCCAGACTCCATGTGTGTAATGTGTCCTGACAAAACAGAAATCTAACACAAATGCAAAATAAGAAGAGTAAATTAGACAACATTAGAAGGGTTTGTATGATCTGGAGAAAAGGGTACAATTAGTACCAAATCGTAAGGGAGGGGAATGCCTATGTGAGGAGATGAGGAGATGGAGGACTCGTAGGGTGGCCAGACTGGGCCTCATCAAGAAGGTGATATTTGATAAAAAGATATGAAGGAGTTAGATAAGTGGACACATGACAAGAAGGACGTATGACAGAGGCTTTCCAGCAGAGGACCTGCTCCAGGGAAGCCCACACAGCAGGCCTGACATCTCTGAGGAACGTCGGGGGCCCCATGCGCCTGGACGGGAGTGGGCTCCGGAGGGGGAAGGCAGGGGAGAGGCAAGTGTGGGGACCTGGCCCCCGTACCATCTCAGCCCTTGGACAAACCAATGCTTACTGTGAATGAAATGAAAAGCCATTGAAAAGTTTTAGGTACTTTAGGTAATGTGATCTGATTTTCAAGGACCAATCTGGCTGGTGTACGGAGAGTACTCTCTTATGTGAGAAAAGATAAAAACCAGGACATTTGTTCTGTGGTTATTCCAGTAAGGCACCTGAGAGATGACGGGAGCTTAACTAAGGTGGTAAAAATGGAGATGAGGAAGGACTCGAGTCTTGAAATGATTTTTTTTTAATTTACATATAAAATTGGAAAGGCTCATTTTCCAGGAAGCCACCGTGACAGGACTAAAGACCCCTTCACTTAATGATCACAACACATCACACTATTTATTATTAAAGCACTCATCAGACTGCTCTGAAATTATTTGTTTCTATTCTTTTTCCTTCTAGATGGCAGATTAAACTCTAAGGAAAGCAATTTTTATATTTCCAGATGGACCTAATAAAAAGCTACATGCTGCCATCCCTATTTCTAATTCTGTACTGGAGTAGGTACATTTCAGTCTTTTAAAAAAGGTACCTTTTATGACACAAGCGAGGCCTTCCAGGCCACTTCCCTCAGAAGCTCTAACATTCCCAACCACCTAGGTGATATGTCGAGGTGAAAATCGAGTTCATATTACTTTGCCTTATGTTTAAGTGTAAAGACAATCTCAGGAATATAGTACAGTCATCAGTGGAAAGACAGTCCATGTGGAATATTCCTTCTTGGATTTGAATTCATGTTTTCCCCTTCTTGGGTTGCACCATTCTAAGGAAAGAGCCTAAAATAATCCAATAAAAAAGGAGAAGAAGAAGATGAGCAGCACCCCCAGGCAGACAGGAGGGAGGGGCAGAAACGCGCAGACCCATGAAGGACGGGGAACAACTGATTTCTGCTTAGTAATAAGAACCATCCACATTACAGGCTAGGAGCTTCCTTTTGATAACAAAACATTTTATTTTATTTTTAGCTCACAGTCTAACAGTAACAAAAGCCAAGTAACATTTGTTGTCTTCAGACAGGAAGCTTGTCGGAATCTGAGTAAGGACCATTATGCATTCTGATCACCAGTTAGAAGACAGGCCTATAAATTAATCCCGGTACTAATGGTTTAACTCCTTAGTGCAGAGCGAGGAACCTGGAGTGAGCCTGTGTTTTTACAGCTTACCGAGGAGGAGGATGAAACGTCAGGACGGGGGAAGAACTCATCACTACTTTCTAGTATTCAAAAATTTTACCAACAGGAATGTTATGGGTCATTTAAAGAAAGGAGAGGCCATTTCTACCCTTCCCTTTCACTTCTGCTGTACTAATTTGATACCAGCATTTATCAGCTTTCTTCTTGTTTTTACATATTTGTGATTTACTTCCTTGCCCTTCTCTGAGGTTTTTACATATGTGTATTTTATTTACTTCTTCACTCTTTCAAGTTTATATTCATAACAAACTTATAAGAAATTATTTCAGGTGGTGCCTGAAAAGTGGCTCAAAGGAGTAGTGCACCAGCCCCATATGCCGGAGGTGGTAGGTTCAAACCTAGCCCCGGCCAAAAACTGCAAAAAGAAAAAGAAATGATTTCAGAAAACAAATGATACATCAACTATAATCCTTTAAATAAAAGAGATGTTTGATTTGTTTATAGTTTTGAACACATGAATGAATAGCATGAATGGATGAAGAAAGTATTTTAGAGAGCAGAAACTTTCAGAAGATTATTATTCTAACTGCAAATTGTCCCCATGCCTAAATTTTCTATCTATATAAATAAATCTACTGCTTTTGCCCTAAGTTCTTTCTAAAGTAAACTGAGTAGCATTTTATGTTCAAAAAAAATTGGCCTAATAGTACTATAAACATACTTGTTTATTCATTAAATCAACAAGTATCCAACGTCTACTATTCACCAAGCATGCTGCTGGTCATTAGAAATGAAAGATGTTTATGGCACAGGTGTTGCCTGTGAGGACCTCAAAGACTTTTCTAAATCTACTTCAGTCCGCTGAACAGGCATTCAGCCCTGGGTAAAATCCATGCCTTTGGGGACTGGAAAGTTCACTGTAACTTATCTGAAAAACTGGCTAACTTAGTGTTGGGCTACGTGAATCAATCTGTTTCCTGGAGATAGTGGTAGATCATAGCTTATGAGGGAGGAAAGCAAATATCTTCTCAGAGTGGAAGTAATCAGGAAAAATAATTCCTAGACTGAAAAAAGAAAGATAATATAAATTGATCCTCGGATATATACTTATTAATACGAATACTTTAAAAGTTACCCACCCCCAGGGAGAAGTGAGTGGTAGTTAAGACAACTGTAGGAAAACCTCCCGAGCATGGACACCACCAGGGAGAATAATGCATGGGTAGCAGCAGCTTCCGTGGTTGGACTAGAGCTTTCTAGAAATGTCCTGGAGCTCAGAACACAATTTTCATTGACAGAACTAAGGACATTTACTTCTCTGTCCTTGTAGGAGGACTGTGGCCAAACCTCTCGCGCCCTAAAATGAGTAAGTTCAAGTTCACGCAAACTCTTGCTCTCAGTCAGGTAAGTTTTATTGCATCTCTGGGACCAAAACAGTTAGTCTTAGGACACCAAAATCATAACTATAAACTAAAAATCTCATATAAGATCAAAGACAGGAATATAAAATTTGTGGAAATGAGAAATGTTAACTGGAAGTGAGCTCATGAAGAAACAGCTAAAGAAAACGCCAGTAGTAACCTACATGTAAAGGGAAAGATCCCAGGCATCTGCTCCACGGGTCTGCCAAGCTTACAAATCCTGCATGCCAACGATACTCCAGAACAGATCATCCGACATGGGTTTTTATTTGGAACCAGAGCCATGGCCATGTTAGGACCGTTAGTAAGACCCCAAAGCCTGGAGTGTAAGGCGTGCCCTGTGCCAGGCGCTCTTGCAGGTGTGAACTATTCTTCACAGTGACACTGAAAAGAAGGGACTCTTATTAGGAGTTTTGGCAACTTACAGATTCAGAAGCTGAAACCCACAGTTAAGAAGCTTGCCTAAAGTTTCACAGCTAGTAACCCAATGCAGTCTAGCAGTAATAATTCCTCCTGGTAATATTTTCAGAAAAGAAGAGGGAAAGTGAGGAGATCACAGCACTCGGGACTGTCTTCAGGTTGTCTGATACAAAACGTCTGTCAGTCAAGGGAAGGAAAAAGGGTAAAAACTGAGCGAAGGAATCCATGAGACAGGAAACCCTACAGACACACAGTTACATAGAAGGAAAACAAAATAGAAATAAATGGAAATATTTCAAGTTGCAAAAATATTTTTTGTAATTTTGTAGATCACAGTTAATGTATAAATTATGGGGTAAAATCAATTATGTTGACAGTGCGTTTGCAGAGGGAAAAACAGGCTGGAAGGGAAGCCCTGGAGGCCGTCACTGACGTCATACTGGTGCGTTTCCGGGGATGGAGGCCCTGAGGCTTCCCAACTCTACTGCTGCACACACACAAATCACAAATGCACAGCCAATTTCAAGGCGAGACTGCAGGAAAAATCCCTTTGAGCTAAACAGTTTTGTATTCATCCTTAATCAGAAGTCGGAGATTTAGTCCCTGGTTTCATTGAAAGCAGAATATATTACAAATAAAGGAAACTGATGTATCTCAAAGATTTATTAATGTGCATTTGAAAGCTACCAACATCTCATCAAAATTTCATTTGATTTCTCTTTAGAAGCATTTTTGCTTCAGCCCAGAAAATTGTATAATGTCAAAACCTTTTTATTCCACGTAAATTACATCATTCCATCAGGCTGATTAAGCTTTTGAGCCACAGTTCAGTATTTCAAACTGATATTAAACCTGAGATAGCAATATTAAACATCTGTCAAGTGACAAAAGTTTTTACGAAGCCACAAAGTATTTGACTAGAAATAAACTTCAGACAGCGAGAGAAATGCTCCTAAATTACTGGCAAGTGGGCTGGAACCCAAGTTCGGTTAATTTCTGAGGTTGACAGCGTGTTCTTTAATACAATTAAGCTCAGAAATTATTAAATTCCTATCCTGTTTAATACATTGCATGAGGCACTTGAGTGTTGAAATATGGAAAAGACTTCATCTCTGTTTATAAGGGAACTAGAGAGAAAGATAAAATTAACGTGGTAAAGGGGGGAAAATGTAACCGGGGGCACTGACTACGTGTTCAATGAATCGGTGAGGGAAAGATTTCAATATCATTTCTGGAAAATAATTTGCGAGTGTCAAACACAGATTAAAATTTTGTTTAAAATGTCTTGACCAGACACAAGGCAACTATCTATGTAACACCAGGACTGGGCAAGCTTCTTGATGGTCCATTCATTACAAGCAATAGTCAATTTAAACAAAGGAAATAAAGCAAAGACACATACCATCTTATTAGGATTGAACTGAACACAAAGTGACATCTTTTATATGCAAAGAGATACGTGTTACAAAAGACATAAAGAAAACAAGGGATTGGAGTGGGTCAGCGAGTCAACTACGGCCACGCCAAGGTGAGAGATGTATTAGAATTCAAGGAACAAAAATCAGCCTTCAGTTCTGTCATAAATGTCACTAACAACACACTGTGTCCACCGTGTCCATGCCCCTGACTTTTCTAAGTTCCAAGTAAAGAAGAGGAATAAATGCAGGCTTTCTGTGGCTTGGGGGTCTACCCGGAGAAGAGTGCATTTATAAAACAGTAAGCAGCATTCTTGAGAAATTCAAAGACAAAAGAATTCAAGAGACAAAATGTCATTTGGGAATTAAAAGAAGGTGAAATGCTAGTAGGAAACAGTTTTTTAGAAAAACTTCGGTTTAAAATTGAGCGATAGTCTTAAGGTACCATCCCGTTACATATCCTGGATCAAACTTCTTCATCTAATTTCCATGGACACTGTAGCCAAGGCCACCGACCGGAAGCAGACAGCATCTCGTTATCATACGAGATCCTCCTTTACAAGCTGTGTGGCCTGGGCCTAGTGACGGAATCTTTCTAAGACTATCATAGAATGAGAACCCTAAATGACCAGGTCATCAGCAAGCTCAGGGAATTAAATCACGTAATTCATAAGATACGGCTAGAACATCCCGAAGTCCTCGCTAAACGCTAGCTACTAACGTCATCACTATCATCAGTGTCTAGGTAAGTCTTTACACGTATATGTAACTTACATATACACACACATACACTGTACATGACAAAGTCACTATTTCAAGTGAAGAGTAAAACTAATATCGAATGACCAGAGCGCTACAAAAAATACCAATGCACACTGGACTTGTACTTGATTTGAATTTTGAAGAAGTAGGAGTTTTCCTAAAAATTTGTACCCTCATATTACTTTGAAATAAAAAATAAATTTAAAAAACGTGAAGAAAATTCTTTGATTACTATTTCATTGTGTATATCAGCACTATGTTGAACGTTTGACTATTAAATTATCAAGATTTATGGAATTCTGCCCCAATTTAAAGTCATTCCCTGTAACAAATAATGCAACAAAAATTCAGATGCAACAAACGGGTATTTTAAGAGAGATTAAATCAAAAGAATAATCATTAAAATTAATGTGGTGTCCTCTTTTTTTACCAATCTTGTAAAGATTCATATTTAATTCTATTAATAAAAGTGTAAAGGCAGGATTCATTTCCATTTAAAGAATCTTTACATTAAACATAAATGGTTGTATATACTTACATAAAAAAATTGAGTATTTTACATCAAGGGACTTGTTTAGTTCACTCATTTCTCTTAAAACAGACAAACTAATGTTACTATCCTGACATTTTGAAAAATCTGATTGGATAAACCCAACTGGATCCACAGGAATTTCCATACCACTAACCATTTTAGACTATATATATGTTTTTGGTTGTTCACATAGAAATACAAAATCTGGATAAATCAATGGAATTGATTTCTGAGTGATAGTCAATACCATCACATATTCTATATTTTAATCCATTTTAGTCATTCTATCATAGCCAAAATGTGCCATACATATATTATACATAATTTGGCTATCTACACTTATGTAATAGACTTCCCTTTATCTGAAATTTCACTTTCTCTGGTTTCAGATACCAGACGTACAGTAAAATACAGACATTTTGAGAGAGACAGGGATAGACCACATTCACATAACTTTTATTATGTATATTGTTAAAATTGTCCTACTTTTTAGTTAGTATTGCTAATCTCTTACTTTACCTGATTTGTGAAGTAAACTTGATCACAGGAATGGCTTTATAGGAAAGAACACGCACATACATATAGGGGTGGGTACTATCCACAGTTTCAGATATCCACTGGAGGTCTTGGAACTTATCCCCTGTAGATAAAGTGGGACTAATATACACATATTTATCTTTGTAACAGTATATCAAAATATTTTGTGTTTGAGGGTTTATTTTATATTTTTATTCAAATCCAGAAAGATTCTTCTCTCATTGAAGAAGTGCTAAGTCCCAACCCCGTAAGAGTTGATGTATACATCTTAACAGAATAAACTGAAGGTGGATAACAAAACACCACAGACTGAGCTGTGTAGAAGCAGCAGAAATTTATTTTTCACAGTGCTGGAGGTTAGAAGCTTAAGAGCAAGATGCCAGCATGGTTTCTGTTAGGAGCCCTCTCCAGACTGCAGACTGCCATCTTCTTGCTGCAACTGTGTGTGGCAGAAGACGGCTGTATGGGGTCTCCTTTATAAGTGAGCTAACCCAATCATGAGGGCTTTGTCCTCATGACCTAATCACGTCCCAAAGGCCCAACCTCTTAATACCATCACTTTCAGGTTTAAGATTTCATCATATGAATTTTGGGAGCTATACAAACACTCAGATCATAGCATTGCCTATCTTGTCCTACAAAAGTCATGTCATTCCTACAGAGTGCCCTTGGAACAGTGTTGTGCCAAACTGTTGGACTTAAGTGATTCTCTTGCCTTAGCCTCCAGGTAGCTGGGACAACAGGGTCCCCCCACAATGCCTGGCTGGTTTTTAGAGGTGAGACCTCACTCTGGCTCGCCTGGTCTCAAACCCTTGAGCTCAGGCAATCCACCCACCTCGGCCTCCCAGAGTACTGGGATTATAGGCATGAGCCACTGTGCCTGGCCCCCATGTCTCTGTTTTCCATAGGAAAATTCCATTATTTCATAGACTAAGAAAAGTACTCTCATCCTCCACTGCCCTCCCGTTGCCTAGCTATCAATAATCCAAAGCAAACAACCCCAAATCTCATAGTTTGTATTTCTGTAATTGTAAAGGAAACCAACGATGGAAAGGCCTCTTGTGTTGGTGCACTGTAAGACAAAGGGACGCAGGTGTGGAAGTGACGGGGGCATGAGGAAAAGGAAGGAGGCTGGGGGATGCAGCAAAGTGGCCCAAGTGTGCTGGGAATTGAAGCAGTTCCCAAGGTAGACCTTCAGACACAATTTCTCATTTAAAGTTATCAGGCAATTTAAATTTAGCTTATCTGATAAGTCTCCATAATCCCTGGTGTATTTCTGTAAATTTGTGAAATCCTCGTCCTTGAAAAATATGGTGCAATGTTAACACCATATTGGGAGAGGATGTACTAAGATTGAAATTCCCATTACAAACTTCAGTGTGGGGGTGCCAATGTTTAGCACTAGCTGGTTAAGAGATTTCAAATAATGGTACATATCCATCTGGACAATTACATGAAATCAGATAAATAAGCCCTCATTTAATTTTGGTACAAAATAAACGTGGAAAAAAAGTCACCTAAAAGCACAAAATTATAGCATCCTCTACCATCAAATCCTACCAAGACTTTTTAATGGAAGACGTTAAGAACTAGTGCGCATGAAGACAATTAAAGGTCCAGGGGTAAGGAAG
The DNA here is from genome assembly GCA_963575145.1 of Galago senegalensis. NCBI lineage: Eukaryota > Metazoa > Chordata > Mammalia > Primates > Galagidae > Galago > Galago senegalensis. Next base: position 8,686 of record CAUYTI010015422.1, on the reverse strand, counting down.
ATAGGAAGCAGGTGTGCATATACACAGACAAGCCTGGAGGCAAGGATATCCCAGGAACAGGGAGTAACACTGTTACTTTTCAGGATGGTTGATGGGTAGTAGGTTAGTTTCCACTGAAATGTAATTTAAAGGCCATTTTCTCCATATGTCACTGCTAATATCACTTTGGTGATCTTTGAAGTGCTCTCCTTGGGAAGTCATGTACTGATACCAGTACCCAGTCCATCCTTCCAGGCAATTTTGGAACTCTTTTTCTGGATTGGCCATTAGAGCAGTCATTATATTACCCTGATGTCTTAAATGTTGTCAAAATATCTTCCTTTCAGTATTTTCTTTATCTTGGGATAAAGAAAAAAGTCACTGGGGTCCATACCAGGTGAGCAGGCAGTATGATCAAACATAGTTACTTTATTCCTGGATAAAACTCCCTCACAGACAGTGCCGTGTGAGCTGGTGCATTGTCATGATCCAACGGTCATGAGTAGTGGACCATGACTTTTAGTCAAACATTTCCTGCTCCTCTCTTGACGTTTACTCGGTTTGCTATGCTTCTCACAGTCAGCCGACGGTGTGACGCACAATTTGAGGGATTTCTACAACGTTTTCATCAGTTCTGCTCCTTACTGGCTGCCTGACCTCTCGTCACTCCTGAGCTTTCTCTCCCCTCACGAAAGCTCTTTATCTGTTTGTACACTGCAGTTTTCTTCACACCACTGTCCCCCCAAACTTAGGCTAACAAGTCCCTGACTTCCCTTCCACTCGTGCTAAGTTTAATGAGAAAATTTAACGTTTGTTCATTGGTCTGATTCAAGTTCTTTCTCACCGTGGCACCCCAAAACATACAACAGTAATGAATGTATTTCAACTAGACAACCCCAAAAGTGGACAGAACACAACCGTGAGACATGTTGGGCAGTGTCGGCTCGGTTTGGACGCCCCTCCTTGTGCCCTGCACTGAGCAAGGCCAGGCTCACAGGAACAGGCCCTGATGTGGAGGCAGCTCAGCCTCAGCAGCATCAGCTCCGGCCACAAAAACATGGCCTGTCCCTTCCTCTGGGCTGCTGTGTAAGCCAGGAGTGTGCCCTTTTGGCCCCCACTTTCTCTTCTTGACAGGAAGGGTGGGGCCTGGCAGGAGACATACAGCCCCTGCCGCAGCTTATCTCCTTGGCACTATGGAAGATTAAGGGGGCTGGGGAAGGGCAGACAGAAGGAACCCCTGGTGACTGACACTGCCCTGGGCTTATTGGGCTCATTTACTTATAAGTAAAATTCCTACTTTCAACCCCAGTGGCTTCTTCAAGCAGCTTTGAGGAAAGATGCACGGGTATGAAGCCAGTGTGTGCCCAGACATTGGGGTCTCTTCTGCACTAACAGAGCGAGGGACCGATCTCACTCTTTGAGTCATGTTTTCGTTATAGTTGCTGTGCTTTTGCTTTGTAATAAACGTGCATTGATTGTGATTGCTCTGTATTTGCATCACTGGGTCATCAGAGAGGCACCAGGGCTTCTTCTCGGCTTTGGGAAGCAAGAACCAGGGAATCTCCTCCTCCAGCAGACCTGGCAACACGCCCAGGGTATGAAACCTCACCTAGCTGTTTGTCCAGTGCTGCCAATCGGAGTGCATGGTGGCAACTTCATGAACGCAATTGTCAGACCTCATATATGTTACAAAGTCATATAAAAAACTATTACTTTTTTCAATATTAAAAAAAAAATGGCTTTACTGTGTTGTCTAAAGGCAAAAAGAAAATGCACATCCCCTACTCTAAAGCCTTGAATTGATAAAAACACAGAGAGGGACTTAAAGAAAATGACATGACTTTTATTCACAAAATATTGAGCGAGAACTGAGGGGTATAACGCAAAAGGGAGAGCTATGATATTCAGATGCTGGGGTCTGCAGATACTATGTTTTCAGTATGATTCTGAATACTCCCAACACTCACCAATTCGACCAGCGTAGTAAGGGGAAGGGTGTTGGACCAAGTTTTCCACGCAATTTTGTTATTATTCACTCAGATATAAATACCATCACCCACTATTATTATTATTATTCTCTGCAGCCCTCTCTCTTTTTGTGACATTCTCTGTAGAAGGGAGAATTAATTGCAACTGTGTAATTGTCACCAGGCTAGGGGGTTGGAGCCAAGAGACGGAGTCAAAAAAGCAGAACCCTACCCCACCCCGGCCCCTTTATTTCTTTCCTGGGACTTAATATGAAGCCAGATCCTTCCCCAACTTGTGAATTTGTTTCAATTGTCTAGCAACTCTTTCTCTCTTAGAAAGTGCCAGTGAATAGTGAGTTGAGGAAGCTTCACACAGTTTCTGCCAAACCTCTGATTCAGTGCAGACTGTGTGAGAGACACTTGTTATTAAGAGATCTACTGTTCGAACATGCCAAGACTAAAATTTATCATGCACTTAGTCAGATCTATAGATCTGCTGCTACCTAATAAAGAAATAAACTGGTGCTAAACGTCTAAGAAAGATAAATTAATCCTGGATTTCACTGGAGCACATTTATCGATCTTGTCAGATTTTTCTTTGCTTTCTTTGAATAGCTATTTTAATTTGATAATCAGTTCAAAAAGAAACTTTCCTAGAAATTCATTACATTAAAAATATATCATTATATTCTTCATAACACTCAAATCTGAAATTAGAAAACAGAAAAACTTTTAAAAAGAACCTTTTATTTCACTTTTTTTATTATGAGGAAGGATAATGGCTCCAAAGCAGGTCCTACCATATCGCCCAGTTATTCTCATATTTGAAGAGACTGATGTGCAGTTCCAAAGTTCAGTTGTTTCACTGAAATCCTGCTTATGTCTTGTTCCTTGTTTTCAAAATTGCAACTAGGCATTTTCTCTTCAAATTGGAGCAGTGCAAAAATTTTTTAGGATGAGTTTTCATTCAATCTCACAACAAAATAAGGAAATCTTGATTTAACCTGAAAATTACTAATTTTCAGAATCAAGTATGTGGCATTCCTAATATTTGGAATAATATTTTAAAATGAAATTGTCCCCTTTAAACTAATTTTCAAGCAGCTGAATTCAAAACTGTTTTTTTCTTTCTATATATACATTATACATATTTGAGAATATGTATATTCTCTATTTATACATATTTTCTACATATATACATCTATATATTTCTATATTTATATATCTATATGTATATACATATGTTTAGCTATAAATATATACATATACACACAGAGTCCATTTTTGACCTTAACAACTAGATTTTTGTAAAACACTAAATGTAAAAACTATTAATACAAAATAATAAGGGCTTTGTGGAATGTAATTCAAATCACAAACTCACAATAAGACCATCCATAAGTTGTCTAAACAATTACAATCAGCTGTAAAATGTAAGGACACATACATATGAAAAACTATTTATACATATAATGTATATAAAGGTAGACACAGTTTGGCTCTTTATTCCTAGTTCTGTCTCACTAAAGAAGTTACAACAATTTTTGATGTCCTCCTCTCTTAGCATTTTGATCTGAAAGTCTGATCTTGTTACAAAGCATTCATTATCATCTACATCTCTGCATTGTGAATTATCCAGTGCTCAAAATTCCCTTTAAGTATAATCTTTATAAATTAATTTTGTTGACTTACTTTTGCATTCAAATGTTTAATAACAGCTTCACTTATTAATCATGATTTAGAATATGTATTCATTCTGGTATATTTGGTACAGCACCTATTTAGTATATTTATTAGAAGATATTTTATTGAGTTCCCCATTGTTCCAGGCACCATTTTTGGTACTGAGGATAAACTTCTGAATGAGAGAAATAAGACTTATATTCTAGTGGGAAAGATGAAGTAAGAACAAGTAATTTCACATAGGGATGAGTGCTAGGAATAAAATAAAAGTAATATGATAAATTGAATGGCTGGGGAGGAAAAGGGGCTGGGGGGCACATTAGACACACATAATGTGAGGCCAGAAAACTGGCTGAAAGGAGGCCTGGGCTACAGTGATGAGCAAGAGAAGAGCCCTCCAAAGGGCAAGGCCAAAGTCTCGGGAGTCCCTCAAGTAAGGAAAACCGGGGAATGTACAGGAGTCGGAGAGGTGTGTTGACTCTGCTATAAAGTCTAGACTTGATTCTTAAAGTACATTCTTAAGTAGGGCAACCACATGATCTCGACACATTTTAAAGACCATTGTACAGCAAGAAGCAGTTCGGAGACTGTTGTAGGAGTCAAGGAGACAATTCAGAGATGTAGAGTGATTTATTAATAGGACGTATTTGGAATAGAGCCCTTAAAACATGCTAACGAATTGATCAACTGACAGAAGAAGAATCAGAGATTATTTCTTCTCTTCCCCCCGCCCCCCGTGTACATTGGTAGTGCTATGACAATGACTCCTCAGGTTAAACCTATGGCCTCAGTCAGACCCTTGCTATGACCATCTGGCATTTGATCTCTGCCATGATCTGTGTCCCTTATGCTAGACTGAAGAAAGTACATATTCAATTAATTTAAGCAGGGGTCAGAATTTTTAAATAGCTAAATAAAATTTCTTCTCCATGGAAAAGGAAAAGAAGCTATCATTATAGCTGAATCACGTTTACAAAACCTGCTCCAACCTACCCATAAGAGAGCAACTCAAGTCATTTCATTTTAAACATACAAGACCTTACACAAGTAAGAATTAGAAGGATATTCTTCACTGTAGGTTAAAGTCTTCCTTATTCCAAAGACAGCAGCACACAAAATGACCAAATGTAAGATTATCTAAATTCACATTCTGTCCTACCATCGGGACAAGTTAATCTTGTGTTACTTTCATCAACTAAAAAATGGGACATATCACATGGTATTACTTTGTATTTTTTAGAGACAGAGTCTCACTATGTGGCCCTCTGTAGAGTGCTGTAGAGTCACAGCTGACAGGAACCTCCAACTCCTGGGCTTAGGCGATTCTCTTGTCTCAGCCTCCCAAGTAGCTGGGACTACAGGTGCCTGCCACAACGCCTGGCTATTTTTTTTCTTTTTCTTGCAGTTTGGCCAAGACAAGGTTTGAACCCACCACTCTGGGTATATGGGGCTGCCCCCTACTCACTGAGCCATCAGCGCTGCCCACTGGTATTACTTTTAAGATTAAATGAGTGCACACAGTCATATGAAAAGCTCAAAATTGTACATATGTGAAGAACTCATCAAACGTTTACAGCCATTAGGGTTTTTATGTCATTATCTCTTTTTATCTGAGACTGTCTGTGTACCTATGCAGTACTGGTTAGCCCCGAGTAGCCCCGAGGAAAGTGTGATTAGATAGGATCTTTCCTCTTTTTATTTTATTCATATATATGTGTGTGTATGTGGATACATGTTCATATATATGTAAGAAACTCTAGTGATCATAAATAATTACTAAAAACTCAAAGTTGCACACACCATCAGGGGCAGTGGCAATTTACTTTGCTCTGAGTATTCACAATGTAAGGCTTAGTCATCATGTTTTGTAAAGGGGGAAAAATACGGTGAAATTTTCAAAATTTACTGAAAAAAGTTACTTGAAATGTGTTTCTATGTACATTCTTAGTCACACACATATATATATGTACATGTTTCAATACTTTTTTTTATAGTAGGAAAAGCATAACATTAGAAGTAAGTTCAAGTCCCAGTTTTACTACCAGAAAAAAGTAAATGAAGAAGACATTTAATAAAATCTTTCCTGGAATGCTATTTTTTCTCTGCATAAATGAGAACTTCTAGAGTAAGAGCATTCTATTGTTACAAAAATAAGTTATGCTTAACACATTTTTGAAACTTCATGGTGAAAAATAGATTAAGAAAGTCTTAAATAAGCAAAGAATTAGTAACTAAAAAATTAGAATTTGTCTAAATTTCCTTTCCCAAAATGGCAACTCATGACATACCTCAGGAAAGCCTATAAAAAGTCCGGCAGTAAAGAAAATTTACTTTGAATTTGCCAAATACAGCTTCCCACAGCATAGCTGACCGTAAAGTCTCCATTTCCAAGACCCCCAGTAATCACCTGAGGCATCACCACTTGAAGGAATAAAGTTTGGGAGGTAAGCTCCAGGTAATGCATGATGAATACCAATTTGCATATTCAGAGCAGGTCAACACAAATGAGCAACACTTGAAAGACCCTGTTCATTACATCTAAAGAGTCAAAATGACAGGGCCAACCTACGGGTCTTTGGACATATGTCTTATAAAGATTTTTTTGGACAATTAGGTTTTAGCTTATGGTTTGTGGCAAGAAGATTATTAAAAATTTATGACATAAGATAAAAGTCTATTTAATGTTCAGCATTAAACAGATATTACTGAATTAATGCTTATTTCTGAAGATCAAGGAAATGTGTCATGTCACAGCTCTGCTCAAACTTTGTACAGCAAATGAAATGTCTCATATGCTGTCTCATGAGCATCTGCTAAACTAGATTTATACATCTTTGGGATAAGAATCTGTCTATTCCATTTATCTTATATGTACATTTTGGCTACAATTCTGTCTCCATCACATGTAGAAGGGATTTCTTCTTGATGTATTTAGCTAAAAAGAGATGCTAAAAGAATGATGGGATCTCACTACACCAATGTATTTCTATTTTCACTTATGTGAGCAAAGGCCTTTTAAACTATCTGCTATTTTCTGTCTTTCCATAAAGAGAAATGCTTATCTAAAATATTAAGATAAAACTTGAAGAAAAAGAAAGTGCTAAATGTAAATTCTTTGAAAATTACCCTCACCATCTTGATGTCACTAACATATGCAATATAGATTAAATAAATCATATTCTAAATGGTGGCTTTTTGACAGATGAACAAACATCTTTATTTTATTGTTGGATGACCTAAGTGAATGCAGATAAGAGTTATAAAGGTTAATAATTATACTGGAGGTTGGGTGCAGGTCAGGACCCAGATATTTACATAATTTCATTCCTTCCTTCCGTATTTACTGAATACCCACCATGCATTAGAAACTGTGCCAAACATCGGGATACACAGATGAAGAGGAATGGCTCAGATGACACGAGGTCACACAAGGAAGGGCGCACTGAGCCAGGACCTTTGGATCTAACAGATTTTCAAAAGATAAAAGGCACGGTACAAACAGAGCATGGGGAGTTTTAGAAGAAAAGATGCTTCCAGGGAAACATTATTGGGTAATTATAAAGAAATCACAAATACATAAATACTTTTCCACTAAAAGCATTTTGATGACGTTAGTCAGAGAAACTTTACAACAACCAGAGTTGTCCTTTTGGGAAACAGAGGCCCCTCTTCCTTCTACTGGGTGTTTGGCTGGGACTGTCTTCCAGAAATGGGAAGTACTGACTAAGTAAACAAGAGGTATTCCATCTGATTAATTTTTTTGGAGAAATTATTCTGATTTCCAAAACTAAATGCATAGAAAAATAAAAAAGACAAAAAAATTAAAATCATTTGAAATCATATTGAAAATTATTTTTTATCCTATGAAATAATCACAATGACTACTGCCAGTTTTGAAGTAAGAAGCCTCACACCTGAATGGAGATACTCCTAAAGCTTTATAAAACTTAATTTAGGACTGCAGAGACATTTGGAAAGCTATTCACTGAGGGAAATTAGAAATTCTGGATTCAGGACATGAGGGAATTGGGAGTGTTATGGGGCTGAGGCTGCCATTTACATTGTTATTCCATGAGAATGGAAAAAGGCTGTAGACTTGAATTATAAGCACACTGAGAAAAATGAAATCATCTCTTTGTTATTCAAAGCAGACAAAGCATTCTCTGCTATTTAAGTATCTCATCTAGTTGTGCAGGAAACTAATGCATGTGCTAATTCAGGAATGTGTGGCGGCTTCACAGAGCATAGTCTGAGATATGACCAGTGAAACAATTATTGGCCATTGCTGAATTTCTGCATGTGTTTAAAAATTTAATCACAGTGGATACATCTGAAATTAGCACATATGTCTGTCACTTATCATTCTCAAATTAATTTTAAGAGAACATGAAATAAACATATCTGAAAGGAATAATTATATAAAACATCATTTTGATGAGGAAAAATATTTTGGCTATTAAGGAGCACAGGAAATTTTACCCCCAAATATGAATCTTTGGTAGGAAAAGTCCTTGGAATTAAAGGACCCTGAATGCCTTGGAGGGGCTTTCTCTCTAGGTTCATAAAACCAGAGCACCAGCAAAAAGAATGGCTGTCTTCCTTCCCTCCCTCTGACCTCAAGACAGTGCAGAAAAGAAGACTAAGAATGCAACCAGACCTGGACCAACTCATTTTAAAAATACCTGCCTCCCAAGTTAATTTCCAAAGGGAGTCATTTACAAGTCAATCTGTTCCTCTCACCCATTCATTCTTCCTCCTTGAAATAAGGGTATACAAATTTCTAGACTTCGCTGTGAGAGAGGATACCCAGAGAACCGCGAGGTATGGGAGAACAAGTCTTCTCAGGGAAACCCCAAGGATGCACCTGCAGGGTCCTCTCCATGGTGACTCTGCTCTTGGGAATTTGTGGACTTAACTTCCTGGAACCTGGAAATTTCCAAGTTCTGTGAAATCCTGTAGTTCTGTAGGGGCTGGAGTAGCATCTCCCGCTTGATTCAAACTGGCCAATGGGAAGGGTACCTGTGGGGTGGAACTTTTTGACTGTCAATAAAAAGGGA
>CAUYTI010015420.1:0-23393 GCA_963575145.1 Galago senegalensis | reverse complement strand
CATTATGCACCATAGGTGTGATCCCACCATTCACCCTCCCTCAATCTGACCTCCTCCCTCTCCTCCATCCCCCTTCCTCCCTCCTTCTTCTTGGGCCATAGCTGTGATCTATTTCTTCATATGAAAGTGTGAGTGATTGTAAATTGGTTTCATAATAGTACTGAGTGCACTGGATATTTTTTCTTCCATTCTTGAGATACTTTATTAAGTAGGATATGTTCCAGCTCCATTCATGTAAACATAAAAGAGGTAAAGTCTCCCTCTTTTTAAAGGCTGCATAACATTCCATGGTGTACATATACTACAATTTATTAATCTATTCATGGGTTGATGGGCACTTGGGCTTCTTCCAAGACTTGGCTATTATGAATTGAACTGCAGTGCACAATCTGGTGGAAATACCTTTGTTATAAAATGATTTTTGGTCTTTTGGATATACACCTGGTAAAGGAATTGCAGGATCAAACGGCCAGTCTACTTTTAGATCCCTGAGTATTCTCCATACTTCTTTCCAAAAGGGACGTATTAGCTTGCACTCCCACCAACAGTGCAGAAGCATTACAGCAATTATAAAGATTTCTCTCCAAAGTTTGCAACAAACCTTCACTGAGCACATTATAGGGAATGCTATGAGCGTTCTGTAAATCATTGTTGGATAAAATTCCTTCCATATTTTAAATCTCTCTCTCTCCCTTCCTCCCTCTCACATACATACACTTGCACACACATCCCCCTTTAAGATGTTATGTTAACTGTCTACACTTGTTACTGTAGAGAACCCCTTTCTCCAAGCTCACACTGCATTCCCATCAGGGCAAGCATGCTGGAAGCACAGAACTCTGACCTAGAATGGAAGTCCCTATACACTGGATGTTTCCCTAGGGGCATCTCACAGTCCTTTTCCTCTGAGGTTTGTTTTCTTCCTCCCCAGGGTGCAGGTCTTCTCTATTCTCAGAAGCAAAAAATGGCTTAACTCTCCCTCTTCCAGGGTAACTGCCTTAAGGTAGCCCATCTCTTTTCCTGTAGCCCCAGTGGCATGCCACACAATCAACTTGAGCTCTCCTACTGTCAGCTTTCTCTGAGGAGAGAAAGCCCAGAGTATGGTTCTCAGCTGGAAGCAAGAAAATGATAAAGGAAAAATATGCAGGTAAAGGGAGGACATAAAAAATACCTCAAACATTATTAGTTTATTAATAGTCACATTAAGATGGAACTAGAGCATTTTCCTGGAAGACCCATCCCAATTTAGGGATGTTGTAGTAAGTATACTTTTATTTTTCAGGTATGAAAATCAGTCAGCTACTCTTAGATTTTTCTGGTTTCATTATCAAGCAGTTATGTTGTCCACTATGGAGAAGCCAGTGCTCACTTCTGACAGAGCTACCAGTAAAGGACAAGGGCAACTTTGAGTATGAACGTGAGATTGGGACGGGGGACATATGATACTCAGGCTTGGTTAGAACGTTAGTCAGAAGAGGAAGGGAAGCCTCACATATGTTGATGCAGGTTTGAATCTGAGAATCCATTTAAAGAGGCATACATCCCATCACTCATACAAGATGAGAAGAAGAAGAAAGTTCTAGACTAATTTTCCCCAAATCTTCTCCTCAGGGACTTTTTGTACAGTCCAAGCCAGAACAGAGATTCAGTTTGTCCTAAGGAAACCTACATCACTCTGTGGTCTAGAGTGAGCTCTTGTGTGGGCAATTCTGGAATAATCTAGACACGTTCAGACTGAACCATCTCTGCTGAAAGCTAGCTCATTGAAGGGCTTGACCAACATAGTCTTTCCCCATGCCTTGCTTAACACTTGGAATACAGAAGAAGTGTAAGTAAGCTTAGCAGAGCTGAGCATGGTGGCTCATGCCTGTAATCCCAGCACTTTTTTGAGGCCAGGAGTTTAAGATCAGCCTGGGCAACAGAGAAAGAACCCATCTCTACATAAACTAGAAAAATTAGCTAGGCATGGTGCCATATGCCTGTATTCCCTGCAACTTGGGAGGCTAAGGCAAGAGCATCACTTGAGTCCAGGAGTCTGAAGTTGCAGTGAGCTTGGACACCACTGTACTACAGCTTGGGTAACAGAATGAGACCTTGTCTCTGAAAGAATGAAAATAAAATAGAAAAAAAAATTTAGCTGAACAAATAAATAAAAATAATAATGAATGAGTATATAAGAGTGAAACAGATAGAGTAAAGGTATAGTAAAAATCACAACAAACAAGATCATTTCGATGCCTGTAGGGATACTATTAATCACTAACATCCCTCCTTCAACAGTAACAGAAGAAAATTTAATCCTAGGCTGGTGTTTATATTCAGCAGGGTTACAGCTACCCTGACCACGGGAAGAAAAACCCGGCATCTGCAGAACAGGAAGAGCAGTGCCCAGCCTGGTGGAGTCCCAGCTCTAAATCTCCACTTATTCCACATCCTGACAATCTTGGCTGATTTATTCCCATTGGGTTTTATGATCTGAGGCGTCTTACATTGCTAATACATTACTCATTTTAGCTGTATAGACAGCAGGGTCAAACAAGCGACCTATTGGAGCTGAGAAGTGACTGACGGCCATGTAGATCTGGCTTTACTCAGAGGGGTCACTTGATATCTTGCTCTCTTGAGTAAATTTATAACTTTGAAAATTCTAATTTTCACCCCCCCCTACTCTCCACCTCTGTGCCACCTCCCCCTGCCCCCACCCTGGGGGCTGGGTAAATTATATTGCCTACTAATTGAGCACATTGCTCCTACAGCTCAGTAATGAGTCAGAGGGATTTGGCTGTGTCTGCTCTTCTGGCTTACCCCTCTCATAAACATTCAGAGTGACAAACTTTTTCTTTGGCTTGAGGTCATAAAGAGAAAAAAAAACTTTTAATTTTTTTTTCCAACTTAAGACTTTAGTGAAATATTTTCCACCATTCTCAGCAAGACATAGTACTTCATGTCATGAATAAGTTAATGAGAAAAATATGGACGCCACCCCCAGTCTCTCAGGAACCTGCTAGGCATTTTGCCCCTCTGAGGACCAGTTACTCGCTAAGTCTTTTGGGCTCTCTGAGAAGTCTCTGGCTTGGGTCTGGTCCCAAGGTACTGGGGCTTAGCCTGTCTCTCTTTTCAGCTGTCTGCTGTTGCATTTACCTTAAACTTGGACACCCCTTCCCATTGAACTACGCTTAGAATTCCCTTAGAGGCTGTCCAGTGACTGGATTGCCCATAGCAAGCATCATCAAGTGTCAATTACCAATTATTTCAATATGACCTTTTTCTATTTTATTTCATCTGTGGGTCAAAAATGTGCTTACCTAAGAAGAGCATCCAGACTCATAGCTAGGCATTTAGCTGGTTCTCTACCATCTGGCTACAACCTGCCTTGGCAACCTTATTTTCCACAACCCCTTTCCAGCTCTAAGCAAACACTACTAGTGCCATTGCCTTAACTCTCTTCCTGCCTAAAGTACTTCCAACCAATCTAAGCTCTCTCCCTTTAGAGTGAGTTGGTGGGGGCAATAGGCTAATCACTTCATGCTTTTTGTACACTTATATTCTTTCAATATTTACTCAATTTTTTAGTATGTGCAGTAGAGGGAAAAGCTAGATTTTTATGAATAAAAATAATAAAAGAAACAAATTCACTTTCTAGTTCCTTTCCAAAGGAACAGAGTCAATGTCCTAAAAAGCCAACTAAAATCCTTTCTTCCTTTAGGTTGTTTTTGTTCTCTCTTTCACTCTCATTTTTTAAAAAATAATTTCCCAAGTCACATAACGTTTTTAGAAGCATATTATGAAGCTTAAAATACAGCTTATTAAACTATTTTTGGTAGACAATACTCACCAAACATTATTTGAGATAGGAAGTTCGTTTGTATGTGACTACTCTTAGGTGGGTAGTAAAGCCTGTGGTTGCTGCACCTCCATGTTTGTGCCATAAAACATTCAATGGAAATAGATCAGCAAGATACTAAAATATCATACTCAATATGATATGTATATATTAGGATTCTATTTCTTTAGGTGGGGAGCATAATCAATTTACATTTTACCAATTTAGTGAGAACACGTTTGGGCAAACCTGAGTTAAGGGGCACCATGTTTGTATTTCACTTCGGGATTCTTCTGGGATCTTTGTGGGGACTTTGTCAGTGAGAAGCCTTTGTGAGACTTTGGTTCTGCTACATGCATGCTGTTCCAGATCTGTACATTCCTTGACATTCTCATCTTCATGGTCCCCTTCACCTTTATGTTCCTAGGTAAGATTCCAGTATCTTATGCAACTAGAACTTTGCTACTCCAAAAAGTGTAGGTCACAGACTAGTGGCATTAGTATTAACTAGGAGTTTTTTAGAAATGCAGAATCTTGGGCCCCACTCCAGAACTCCTGAATCAGAGGTGATTTGTACGCATATCAAAGTTTAAAAGCTCTGGACTAGAACATACTATATACATTCTAGTATTCTTTTGTTTGCTTTCCATGTGTGGTTTGTGGATTCTAGAGAGCAGTCATTGTGTCTTCTGACTCTTTAGTTTTCCCACAACACTTATCTGAGCACACCAAAGGTGTTATGGACACTTTTGATGCAACATTCTTCTATTTTTTGGTTGAATACAGCCCTGGAATAAAAGAAAGAAGAGGAAATATTCCTTTTACAGCTCTCACCATGGCTGAGCCTTTACAAATTCAAGTTTGACTTTTTTTCCAGGAATTAAGAGAGCTATTTTTCTTTCAAAGCCTATGATTTCTATAACTCTATAATTGAGCTCTGGAGGCTGTTTTTAATTTGACCTCAAGTGCAATTCATGAAGACAACTTTGATAATACTTGTTCCCCTTTGGGCAAAAATACTTCCCTTGGAACTTCAGAAAGTGACCTATTTGAGTAAAATGTTTCTTAATTTACTGTAAAAAGTAAATTTGGAAAAGTCAATAATCTATGGCGGAACACAGAACTGTCCACTGTCATGAAATCCAATGAAGAAGGAAAAGTAAACTAAGCCCTTTAAACATTTTCTATAATAAAGCTCTCCACTTCCTTGGTGGATCTGTTTGCAGCACAAAGCAAATGTAATCATGCAAAAAGCCTAATCTGTTTAGAAATCTGAACTTTCAAGCTTCAGTTTTAGTTGCATGAGGGCCTCATGGCTTCCTGGGATACTGGAATTAAGGATAAAGACAAAGAGATAAGGTGGATTATGTGTGGGGAGTTAGCGGTTTTTATTGGAAACTCACTTTGGAGAGAGACAGAGCTGAAAGATATGTGGCTTTCAGATATTTGTTCATCATCACAAAAATGCTCTCTGGACTTGTCCCTGTAAACTTCCTTGGAGTTTTCTGATAGATAAGAGTTTGATGGTGGAGTGATAAGGATGACTTATGAAGACCTAAGGAGATTTCCCTTCTTTGAGAGTGAAACAAAACAGAGACTCAGGCTGGGCCTGGGACTCATGCCTGTAATTCTAGCAATTGGGAGGCTGAGTCAGGTAGATTGCCTGAGCTCATGAGTTCAAGACTAGCCTCAGCTAGAGCAAGATCCTCATCTCTAAAAAAAAATAGCCAGGTGTTGTGATGGGTGCCTAAAGTCCCAGCTACTTGGGAGGCTGAAGCAAGAGAATTGCTTGAGCCCAAGAGTTTGAAGTTGCTGTGAGCTGTGATGCCATGGCACTCTACCAGGGTGAAAAAGTGAGACTCTGTCTCATAAAACAAACAAACAGAGACTCACTCCTCAGAGTGATAATGAAAGCAGGAAGGTGAGCTGGAGTTTTGGAGTAAGAATGAAGTCAACCAATGAAGAGATATGTCTACAGCCGTTTATGGAAGATAGTGCTGTCTGGGGCATAGGTTCCTAATGGCACTGGGTGGCCTTATCATAGACGTCTAAGGCCCTGGTCACCCCAAACTTTAATTGCCCAGAGATTGATGAAGAATGATAAACCAAGGATGAACATCTATTCATTCATGAGAACAAACACCCATTCATTCATGAGAACAGACATGCATTTATCAGTGAAAATAAGCATTCATTCATGAGCTACCTATATGTGCCAGTCATTGTCCTAGGTGCTAGGGGTAGAGAAAGAAAAAAGACGCCATTTTTGCTTTTGAAAAACTCCACGTTTGGTGGAGAGGCCCAGAAAACAGATTTCTAAAGGCTGGTGGGGCAAGTGTTGGTGTAGAAGCATGTGGCACTCCAGGAATAGAATTTAATATCTCAAGGTGTCATCCAGGAAACCTTTCTGATTTCCTTTGCTCACCCATCCCTATAGCTATGCCTTTTGCCATGTGGTTTCACTATTAATCACACAAAGTGTATTTCTCTTCACTTTGACTTTAGATTTGACCTTGTGACATGTTTTGCCCCTGGGATGTTAACAAATATAACTCAAGCAGGGCCTTCAAATGTGCCTGCACAGCTGGACTTAACATTCTGTGTTTCAGATACTGCCTTGAGAAGAGCATGGTTCACCTAGCCACTGGTCCCAGGAAGAGGATGAGACATACTTGGAGCTGCCTTGAGCCCACCGGGCCTGCAGTTTGAAATGAAGCTTATCCTTCAACTAACTGTTAGCCCTCCCCTCCTCTGTCCAGGAGAAGGGGTAAAGAAAGGGAGGAAGAGTTAGGATGTACAATTATTAAACACTCAGTCCGTAAGACACTGTGTCAGAGTCCTAAGCATGAGAAAAGATACAAGATCAGTGTATAGCTGATTACTAGCTATAGCTACCACTATATTTTTCCCATTTATTTTTTTATACACATATATTCATGGAGTACAAGTGCAATTCTCTTGCATTGATATATTGCCTTGTGCTGAAGCCAGGGCCTTCAGCGTATACAACATTGAAGCAACACACACCACTATTGAGTGCTACCTGTAGGCCAGTCCCTGTGCCCCAAATTTGGTTTTTCTCATTTAGTCCTCACAATCCTTCAGCAAAGACTATTATTATCTGCATCTTATACATGAGGGATCTGAAGCTCAGAGAATTTTGTGACTTGTCTGGGGTGTTAAAAAAAAAAAAACATAAGAGCTAAGATTTGAACCTGACTCTCAGACTCCAAAGCCTCAACTCTAAACTGCTTGGCAGAGAAATGAGGAAGAAGACCCAAGTTGGGACTTTGGCCAGGCCTGAAGGTGTCTTTTGGTCCCTGTCAGCCCTATCTCTACCTGTCTGTGGCCTGGAATCAATGGAGGCTCGGTCCAAAGTGGGAGCATCCTCACCAATAGTGGGAAAGATTGAATATAGACTATTATTCCATTAGTAGACATGCTAGGGAAGGTCATTATGTGACAGACAGCATTCTAAGACTTCTACGTGCTTTAAAAGATGTCATCCCACCTACTAACAACTTACCTTTGCAATAGGTACAACAATTTTTATACCCATAAGTGTTCTCACTTTGTCAGCTGGGGAGCCTCAATTAGCTCATTCATTCCACAGATTATCATTAAGCTCCTAACATGCAGCTGCTCTGGTCTCTAGCCCAGGGAGTTTGTAAATAAGACAGAGGTAGCCTCTGTTGTCATGGAGCTTATCGTCTAGAATAGTTTCTTTCAGCTCTTTTCTTTAAGCTTGGCCTCACCTTTTGAGTCTGCTCAAATAGACACCATTAACACTACTAGCCTCCTTGCCCTGCATTTGGACAGACTTAGTTTACTTGGGCCATTTAAATTTAGAGATTTGCTCTGACATACCCTCCCTGGAGAGGGACACATTTGCTGGCCCCAGGGAGTTTTGCCCCCAATTTCCACTTTAGCCCTTGGTTTATTTTTTCCTCATGACCAGGAGTTCTGAGCAGAGCATGCTCTGGGATTGGGCCCTCTGAGGAGATAGCAGAAGCACCCACCATTGAAAGCAGTGTTCCTGGGTGGGCCACTCTGATAATTGGCCACTTTGCACCTGTGTTGGAGGATAAGTTCTCCCTCATATTGGGTTAGCCCACACACACCATACCAACAGAAGCAAAGTAGATTTTCTGCTTTTAAGCCCCAGCAAAAGAAATCACCAGCTGCCACCTAAATGCCATTTGGAATGTGAGAAATATGTGTATGGATGTATTCTCAGAGGAATCATAATTTACTTGATGTGCTCTCTGGACCAAATTCCCTTAAAGTAACTGAATTTTGAGGCCTTTATCATGGTGTCCCACTTGGAAATGGCAGCCTGTCTTCAATTCACAAGAATTCCCAGAATATTTACACCAGCATGGGCTTTCTCGAAGTTCTGAGGAGGCAGGGCTCCCAGTCACATTAACAGAAAAATGTGACCTGAGCCACAGATTGCTGAATTGAGCTGTTTTCATGAAAAATAATTTAATATTCAAATAAGCAGTAAAGAGCTGCTCTTCCTCTGGCTCTTCACCCTGTCCTCCCTGACCTATCTCATTGCTAGAGGCAAACCATGAATCCTGCAATTGTAAGGCTGAGTGGCCGACTTCATTGCCAGCACAGTTAAGCCAAGCAGCAGAGAAGAAGGTACAATACAGCTTGATGGTTCATAATACCTCATAAATCAAATCGATTTGTCCCGTAGTCAAATGGTCATGCCACATTCTGGTTTTCAGTCAGATTTACGAGTATGTTCTCCCCATGAGATACACACCATGATGGCACCAAACACCAAGAAACATAGAGCACTTAGGAACCAAAATATAAGGAGCCTGTTGACCCCAGCCAGGCTGTCTTCCCTGTTAAGTTAGTTATTTTGATTCCCTTTTGGGGACAAATCAGGTCCCCTTCTCCATGCCCTAATGAAATCAAGGGAGAATGAAAGCACCCAAGTTGTTGGAGCTATCTTCCACGTAATTTTCTCCTTGGAAAGTGGTTTTAGCTGGTTCAATAAAAGTTATTCTGGCCTTCATTGGATGGATAGGGCCAGTAAGGACAACAGAGTCAGTGAGAAGAGAAAATAGGAACACAGAGCGGCGTGGCTTTTAAGCATGAAGTGAGACTCATTGGTGTGGGGATCCCGCGAGCCGGTGTGTGTCTTCCTCACCTGGGGCAGAGTCTAATTCTTGCATTACACATGTTCTGTGAAGAGCACATGGGATAGCACCCACAGCCAACCTGCCTGCCCGCCTGAGTCAGGACTGAGTCGTGTCCTACTTAGAGTTCCAGGGATTTTGTGAAGCCAGAGATGTAAAAATGCTTTGAGGGCTAGGGGGAGTATAAATAATTTGAAGAAAACAGATGCGTTTCTCTTTGAGCTTCATGAGCATACATCAAATGCAGTCACCACAGAGACGGGGAACTTCTTTCAAAGAAGAAACAGGAATAGGTTTAGATGCATTCAGTGACATATCAGCACTTGGTTGGGCTAAATCTAGCTGTGTTCATGGGCATTTTAATCCTGTGTCTCATCCTGTATGTTTCACTGAATGTCTTTTCCTTTGCTTTTCTGGATTTGCTAAAATTAAAATTAATAATAATAAATATAGAAAGCCTGGTTTATCCTAAGCTGGGAAGCAATTAATAATGCATTGTAAGGACTGTGACAAATTCTGGACATACGACAAGCCTGCCATAATTCATATGGCTATGCATTATGCTAAAGATTCTTGTAGAATGAAGCATTCTAATTTAACCAGTTTACTACTCCAGGTTTACTACTTTATGGTCAATCCTGTGCAAAATTTTCACAGAGAATGGGATTTGAATCCCTTTGGATAGTCTTCTAGGATGTATCATGTATCAGAAAATCCATGATAGCACATGACCTAAAAAAAAGTAACAGTGACTCAAAGGCAGAGTGTTTAAACCCTGAAACAAACTATACACACCTCACCTTCCCTCTCTTCTTTCTCTACCTTCCAACTACAGCATTTTTATTAACTTAAAATAAGGCTAAAATAATCCTCAGACAGCCTTGAAGTGCATTAAAATCACACACACAAAAAAATCTGTAGCTTGGAAGGATGTGCCTGGGGGAAGGGACAGGACTACCAACCTGGCCTTGGAGATGAGTCACGAGGAGATGGCACCACTGCCTGTCTTAGACTATTTTTAGCCCCAGATGATAGAGCTAACTCCTGCCCCTCCACACCCTCTGAGTCACTCCAGCACAAGAGGCCCCCAGCCACTGTCTCCAGAAATCTAGGACTGGCTATGTTCAGGCTTTTCTCATGATCAATGAAACTTTTCCTAAAATTTCTTTATAAATAAGATGTTCTACTGAAGTCTATCTTTGATGGGTGATTTATGTACCAGAAATAGACTTATGTGGCTCCAGTGCCCTTACAGAAATTAGCCACTTAAAACATTCTCTTGTTTGCATGTGCAGAGAATACGCAAAAGGAAAAATCTGGAAGATCCCATCGGTTTTCCTCAATCTCTGACTTCTTTGTGGCCACTGAAAGGACAACGTCTAATGGTTTGTGACTTTTACTGAGCCTACATGACCACAACTGGGTTGAACTTTTTCTAGAGACATGCAATAGAAAGCACAATTGTTCATTTGGAAGATTAACAGCTCTGTTTATGTGGTGTTTCAGTGAGAAAGGAGCGTTTGCTCGGCTGCATCACTGTAAATCACCATCACATCACAGAAAATAAGCAAATGTTAACATAGTTGGGCGCATGTTTTGTTCCTTGTTACATAATCTAGAAAATGCAAAACACTGGAATATAGGGATGTTGTAGCCAAGTCAAAGGAATCTTACGGAATCCCTTAGGGAATTGTGTATACCCCCCTCCAACAACAGGATGAAAAGTCTTTTATTAGAACCAGGGTCTGTGCTCACTGGGCCCTGGAGATGTTTGGCAGTCTTGCTGATTCATATCACCTATGTTTATTCCTCCTAGACTGGAATGCTTCTATAACCCAAGATGTGCCTGTAACTTTTCATTGGTTGGTGTTATTCTTTAAACCCTCACACATGCATTTTAACTGAGGAAGCAGGATTTAAGGAGCATCCTTTTGCTGAACTGAACTGAAGTTAGCTTGCTTTCTTCTGTTTATGATAGCCTCTAGAGAGTTACTTCTTCCTTATTCTTCTCACTAGAAAATTTTTCTCCCCACTATCTAAGGTCAGACTCTCCTATCCTTGATAGGTTAAGCCTGATGTCAGATGCTGCTGGCTCTGTTGAGCTGGAGCTGGCTAATCTGTCAATCCCTCCAAGGGAAGCTTCTGGAACCCATGGCCTTGTCTGGATCCACTGTGCTTCTTAAAGCAAGTGTAGGTAGGGAATTGAGACAGGAGACCACAGGTTCCTGGCTTTCCTTCTTGGCTCAGCCATTGCATCCCAGGATCTCCCTGGGCAAATAATTTTAATGCTCTGCTCCTCACTTCCTTCACGATCATGAAATAATAACCATCATAGTTACTTCAGAGAGAAGTCTTTTGTGATCCTGAAATCAAATCAACCATTTGAGGTGCAAAGCCATATACAGTCACCAAGACTTCAGTGACTTTATAGCCACTCATTAGTCATGGTCAAAATATCCCCAAGAAAATAAAACAAGGATTGACATATTCCATCATGAGAACTTGAACATCTTTTTCCAAGTTCAAGAAACAAAACTGTCATTGAGGCTAATCAGAGTAATCTTTTCTGCCAAGGTGTCCTGGTTTTGAGGATGGGAGGAAAGGGAAAGGCTGTTGTAAATGACCAAGTTGCTCATTTTCATCTTCATTAGTGAAAATTCCTAAAAGGTAGTAAGAAGATGCACAGGTATAATTGGAAAGTGGTGTCGTGTAGGTTCTGTGGAAAATAGTAGGGTGGTTCTAAAAATAAAAATAAAAATGAAAAAATAGGCCAGGTGTGGTGGCTCTTGCCTGTAATCTTAGCAGTCTGGGAGGCTGAGGTGGGAGCATCCCCCTTAAATTTAGGAATTAGAGACCAACCTGAGCAATAATGAGACCCCCATCTCTACTAAAAATAGAAAAATCAACCAGGTATGGCGGGGGGTGCCTGTAGTCACAGCTACTAGGCAGGCTGAGGCAGGAGGATTGCTTCAGCCCAAGAGTTTGAGGTTACTGTGAGCTAGGCTGATGCCATGGTACTCTAGCTATGGTGACAGAGACTTTGTCTCAAAAAAAAAATCCCAATTAGATTAAAAATTTTAAAAACCCTTATTCAACAATTCCACTTCTGAATATATGACAAAAAGGATTAAGAGCAGAATTATAAAAAGATATGTGTACATTCATATACATAACAGCATTATTCACAATAACCAAAATGTGGAAGCAACCCAAATGTTCATCATGGATGAATGGAGAAACACAATGTGCTGTACACATACAATATTATTCAGCCTTTAAAAGGAAGAAAATTTTTTTATGTCAGAGTAATATGAGGATACAAATGATTGGGGTAAAATGTTTGAATTTGTTAGGTAAGGTCCCTGTTGTAGTTGTGTCCCACAACCAGGATGTGTGCCATATACTCTTCCATTGTGTCCACTGGTGATAGCACACCAATCCCCCTCTCTCCCCTTCCATCCTCCCGATGCTCCTCCCCCTCCCCCAACTTGAATTGAATTGAGTTTTTCTCTTATGTGAGCATGTATTAGTTTCTCTACTGGCTTCATATTAGAATTAAATACATTGGATATTTGCTTCTCCCTTCTTGTGATACTTTACTAAGAAGAATGTGTTTCAACTCCACCCAGGTTAATACAAAAGATGTTAAGTCACCATCTTTTTTAGTGGCTGAACAGTATTCCATGGTGTACATATATCACAGTTTATTAATCCATTCATGGGTTGATGAGCACTTAGATTATTTCCACCTCTTGGTGATAGTAAATTAAGCTGAGCTGCAATAAGCATTCTAGAGCAAACGTCCTTATGATATATTAACTTTTTCCTTTTGGGTAGGGACCTAGTAATGGGATTGTGAGATTAAAGAGAAGGTCTACTTTTAGCTTTTTGAGGATTCTCCATAGAGGCTTTTTTTCCAAAGAGGCTATATTAGTTTATAGTCCCACCAACAGTGTAAAAGTGTTCCCTTCTTTCCACATCCAGGCCAGCATCTTGAGCTGTGGGACTTAGTGATGTGGGTTATTTTCACTGGGGTTAGGTGATATCTCAAAGTGGTTTTGATTTGCCTTTCTACAGTGATTAGGGACAAAAAGCATTTTTCATGTGTTTCTTGGCCATTCATCTGTCTTCTTTAGAGAAAGTTCTGTTCAAGTCTCTTGCCCACTTATAAATGGGATTATTTGCTCTTATTGTTTTATTGCTCTTATTGAGTTCTCTGTAGATTCTAGTTATCAGCCTTTTGTCAGATTCATAACATGAAATATCTTTTCCCATTAAAAAGAAGAAAATTTTGAGGACATTGTGCTAAGGGAAGTATGCCAGTCACAAAAGGAAAAGTACTGTGTGATTGCACCTTTATGAGATACCTAGAGTCATCAAAGCTATAGAACCAGAAAGTAGAATGGTTGTTTCCAGAGGCCAGGGGAAATGGAGAAATGAGGAGTTGTTGTTTAATGGGCACAGAGGTTCAGTCGTGCAAGATGAAAGGATTTCTGGAGATTGGTTTCACAACAAAGTGAATATATTCAATGTCACTGAACTATACGCTTAAGAATAATTAACGTAATCAATTTTATGTTATATGTATTTTCCCATAACTTTTTTAATTAAAAAAAATTTAAATAGAAAATAAATGGAAAGCAATGGTACCAAGGGAGCTTTAGGACTTCCCCAGGCCACAGTGTACATTAAGCATCTGTCCAGTACTGGGAAAGGCACTCTTCTTTCTCTAGTTTTATAGAAATGCACTGAGAGTGAAAAGCAGTTCTTACTGACTCCCGAGAATTTATACATTAGCCATAGAAGGTGTTTTTGACAAGACTGGCAATTTAGCTGCATCTCTGCAGTTCCTGAATGTTCTTTGGTGCCATCTTATGTAATAACCCAGAGCTATCCTCTTTTGCTTTATACTACTTGTGGAACTGCAAACTAGTACAATCTTTTTGGAAGGAAGCGTGGAGAATCCTCAAAGAACTCAAATTACACCTCCCATTTGATCCTGCAATCCCATTACTAGGCATCTACCCAAAAGGAAAAAAATCCTTTTATCATAAGGACATTTGCACTAGACTGTTTATCACAGCTCAATTTACAATCACCAAAATGTGGAAACAGCCTAAGTGCCCACCAATCCAGGAATGGATTAACAAGCTGTGGTATATGTATACCATGGAATTAAGCCATTAAAACAGATGTAGAGTTTACCTCTTTTGTATTAACCTGGATGGAGTTGAAACACATTCTTAGTAAAGCATCACAATAATAGAGAAGCAAGAATTCAGTATACTCTATTCTAATATGAATGCAGTAGATGAGCTAATACAAGGGGAATGAGCAAGTGGAGAGAGGTGAGAGGGAGGGGCTTGGGGGTCACGGTGTATTGCACACCTCTTGGGGGCAGGACACAATTATAAGAAGGACTTTATCTAACAAATGCAATCAGTGTAACCTAATTCTTTGTACCCTCAATGAATCCCAAACAATTAAAAAAATAATTTAAAATTTTTTTAAAAAGAAGAGAAAAGGCAAGTTCTCACTCTAAGAGCTGAAGGGATCAACAGTTGACTCTGTTAACTCACTTGCCAACTGTGTGAAGATTTCAGGACTTGCTGGAAGCCTCAGCAGTGCTAGAAAGGGCAATTTTTTTCACCACTCTATGAGGAAAAAGCACCCAAACAGATTGCTTCCTGCTCAGAAAATAAAGCGAACACAAATTTATCACTTTGTTGTTAAAGTGAGCTCCCGATTTTTCTTTTGAGAGGCTGAAATGAGAGTTTACCATGTTATAGAATTCCTTAAAGATCCTCATTAAAAAGCAGAAATTAGTATTCTATCACTCTCTTTATGGTAAATTTCCTTTTTGCTTCCTGAAGAGTCTTAACGATTGGGTTGACTGGAAAGTCCTCAGCATCCCCTCTAGAAAAGACATAAAGGAATTCTATTAACTTCTTTTAATTAAAAAGAAAATCAAACCAAAGGATTTCCAAATAGGCTGGACTCTGAAAGGCCCCCTGAGTGGGAAGTGGGTGTGAAGGTAGACTGTTCTAATTTCTTCCATTACCACCATTCTGGACCCTGGGGACAGATGACTCTGTAATAATATCATCCAAACACCAAACAAAACCTTTCTCACGGTTCCTCTAACCACAGGACAAACTGGAACTCTTGTAAAAGCTTTCTATAATTCTAAAAAAAAAAGGAAATAAACAGATAGTGGTGCAAGGTTCATGAAAGAGTTCTTAAGCCCTGGTTTGGGCAGCACATTTCCAGAACTTGTAGCTCATACTGCTTTTCACGTGCTGCATAGGGATTTGTGTCCTCAAGCCCAAATTATCAAGCTCTCATCTAACCCTTTTATTTTTATGCTTCTGTGGCCATGTGGCCGGTGCCATCATGAAGCCTGACACCAAGGCTTTTTCTAACATATGCAATATCTTTGTGTGAGCTTGATGAAGGTGCCCTCTCTGGCAAGATGCAGCCCTATAGTTTCTTGTCTTTGGAGAGCAGAATGCAGCTGGATTACAGCTCCTCCTTACTCCCTCTGCCAGGTGCCCCTATGCAGTAAACAACCTGCTCAACTATACTTGTCGGCCCTGCCAATCACCCAGGGCTAAAGATTAAGATAACGTGGTCTTTGTAAAACCAAGACTGCATGTACTACTTAGGATTTTAGCTTTCAGATCTGGCTTCTGGTCTAGAGAAATGCTTCTTGTATAAGTATCTGCCATTAGAAATGGCATCTCAAGACTACATCTTATAAAAATCTTCTTGCTAATCTACCAATACGTCTTAATGTAGTGACTCTACCATTTATATAATAACTACTATTTAGGGTCATAAATGGGGTGTTCCTGCACTAAGAAGAGTTTTTAAAAGCAAGCTTAAAAGTTACTGGATAAGAAATGGTTGAACTTAGATTGGACTTCTAAACAGTTTGGACTTTTAACAACCTGACTGTTCAGCTCAACAGCATTTGCAGTGAGGCAGTGTGGAGTCCCAGTGTTGATTGCTATCCACTCCTACAAAAGCTCAAAAATATGTTTTGCTTTGTTTTGTTTTTAAGCAAAACAGATAAGCTTTGTTTCTAGGATCTACATGCTGATTTTCAACAAAACACGCATCCTGCTGTGTCCTGCTGTAGTCACTCTCCACGCATTTTTGAATGGACTATCTTACAAAAGCAAAGGTTTTGTAGTTTCCTTGTAGAAAGGCACATACTCCTTGCGAGGGCTGTTCCCTGAGTGTGCATGTGTTGATAGGTATGTAGTATTTGAAGTAATCTCTCTTTGCCCAGGTTCTCTTGAGGCTAAAAAGGACATTGAGTGACAAAACAAGCCCATACTTTTAAACTCCTTGTGATCAACTACATAGACAAGGAGTTCAAAATTTACAAACAGGCTATGCTATAAAATATTCTATAGAAGCAATGTTACTGAGCTACTCAGGTTTCTAGGTTGGTCTGCATCCCTCCCCCATAAAACCCAGCACCAATAACACATATTTTAATTGGAATTATTTGGATATTTTTAGCAGAAATTTTTTGTGGGAATATTATTAGCACAACTAATCTACACTTAATTGGAAAAAAATCTTTCACAAAATGAGTTATTAAGGAAGAAATTTAAAATACATATTAGTTTGTTTGTTTAAATGAGGGTCTTGTCACTTTGCCCAGACTGGTCTTGAACTCCTGGGCTCAAGCAATCCTCCTGCCTTGGTCTTCTAAGTAGCTGGGACCACAGGTGTGAGCTGTTGCTCCCAGAACCCAGCTCATGTTTCAAATGCTGGAGTTTGGGGTAAATGGATGCTTAGAAACATTCGAAAAGGTAAAGGGTGATTGGAGAAGGTCTTCTAGGTTTGTTTAAAGGGCTCCTGGGGTAATTGTAATGCTTTTCTATTCAGATTCATTCTACTCTCTGTCTCTCTCATGTTGACCTTGACTGGTGTGAAGTGGGTATTTGGAGCTCACAAATGGGAGAGAAAGGAAAAGGAGCAGAGAGATAGGAAAAATAAGTAGAGATATGGGAAGAATAAGTAGAGATATGCGAAGTAACAGAAAGAAACAAAACAATGAGAAGCAAAGAAGAGGAGCAAAGTGGCCAGAGGTGGAATGAACTGAAATTTACATAATCTCAAAAGCAAGAAAGGAAATGGTGGAAAAGTACTGTTGGCCCTGGGGCCTGTTACACCAAGCCCTCCTTCACCCCAAGCCACTGCAGTTAGTAACCAGAGTAGCCACAGGAGCCAGGCAGGCAAAGAGAAAGGTAACAAGTTGACATATGCACATGGCTTTCTCAAATTAGGGGTTTATGGCCCAAGAATCCATTCCCCACCTCCACTCCTGTAATCAGTTGGCAGAAAACACAGAACAAAAATTTATCAGTACTAGTTAACGTTTATTGAACTCTGATTATGAGCAAAACACTTGGTTGAGTACTGAATACATATTGTTTCCTCTTTTCCTGCCACTGTTCTGTGAGCTCCATGCTATGATTACCCCTACTTAGCAGAAGAGCAAATTAAGGCATAGAGAAAATACAGAGCTGATCTCAAAGACACAGAGCTTGTAAATGGGCAAAACGAGTTCAAACTGGGGAATCTCATTCCAAAGATGTATTATATAGTCCTCATGGAAAATGCTAGATGGCTAATAAATGCTCTGTGATCAAAGTGATTAAATAAATTAACACATTTTAAACCCCAACAGTGTTTTTTTGATTCCATCAAATCCTTAGCTGTTTATGTTGGTGGAGGCAGCACAGGATAATAATTCAAGTTCCATCCCTTACTCTTTCTCTGCCTCCTTCCCTCCTTCAATCAATCAATAGGGATTTATTAACCCCCTTACTCTGTGGTAGGCACTGTGCTAAGTACCCAGGATAAACTGGTGAAGGGGATCCAGGCCCTGTTCTCAAGGAGCTCTCAGAGCGGTAAACAGACTCTTAAAACATACTGTGATCATGGCAGGAACCCCAGAGTTATAGGAAAGGAACCTCACCTAGCTTTGTGGTTGGGGATGAATAAAGACTTTTACACTGACCTGTAGATAGATAAGGAAAAGTGAAGTAGAGAAGCCAGTGGGAGCAGAAACCCAGAGGATTTTTTTTTCTTAAGCAATAGAAATGTATTTTCTTAGTTCTGAAAGCCCTAAGATCAAATGGTGCCAGCAGGATTGGTTTCTGATGGTTGATCTCCCTTCCTGGCTTGTAGACAGCCATCTTCTTGCTGGGTCCTTACATGGTATTTTCTGTACAGATAAATCTCTGATGTCTCTTCTACTTATACCTGTGCAACTGATTCCAGTAGAACTTACCTGAAGTTTGCCTTCGTGAAACCTTCCTTGATCTACCTTTTCCTCTGTTGAGGACTGAATTTATATCCCCTAAAATTTGTATGTTTCAGGTGAAACAGAAACTGGTCAGCTTGACATCACTATGGAGAGTGTCCTATTCAAATAGAGCGTTTGGGGTTGGAAGAGGAAAGGTTTATGCTCTGTGGTGTGCTGGAAGCAGCTTCACGTTTCTTCCTAACTCTGCATTCAGTGAGGTCAGGTCGCTAGCTTGAAACTGATTATGGTGGAAGTATTTATACCACAGAAATTGTTAGCTGCTACAGATCAGGGTTTTTCATTTTTTTTTAATTTCCTGGAGAATTGGTTGTTAGACATTTACCAACCCACCAGTGAAAACTGGTTCAAGAGACCATGCTACTGCAAAAATGTGTCTGTGATATTGCTTTATGTCTGCTTCATACCTAGAACTGAATGTATTCTTCCTGATATTCCATTCTCACCCACAGGCAGCTGCTCTTGAGCTGAAAGTGGGATGGAGATCAGCAACAGGACACCCCTGCAATAGTTTCATCACCCAGGTCTCCTTTGACTGTGAATCTTGTCACATTCACACGTGCTAACATCCTGTGAGTTTTCCCACATTTACGGCTTTTCAAGTCAAACATATGTCAAAAAATAAATTGACACTGTTTTCCTCAGACATTAATGCTTCTTAGCATGCACCTAGACTCCACATTTTCACACCTGCAGTTTGATTTACATGAATAACTAAATCTTTCCTTATATCTACATGAAATTATCCAGAAGAAAGTAGCATTTTACTTTCAGAAGCAGATTCTGTGGCACAGACATCAGCAGCTTGCTCAAAATATTATCAGAGGTGAATAATGCACTCAAAATCCACAGTGACCCAGTTTCCATGGCAAGGGTCATGGGCTGTGATTTTACAGGAATTAAGGAATAGATCAGGGTTGAGCCAGGTTTAGCATATAACACTTTGTTATTTTCAATCACTTGACCTCCCTTTCACCCCCCCCTTTTTATTTTATTTTTTTTAGAGACAGAGTCTCACTTTGTCACCCTCGGTAGAGTGCCCTGGCTTCACAGCTCACAGCAACCTCCAGCTCTTGGGCTTAGGCTATTCTCTTGCCTCAGCCTCCTGAGTAGATGGCACTACAGGTGCCCACCACAACACCTGGCTATTTTTTTGTCGCAGTTTGGACGGAGCCAGGTTTGAATCTGCCACTCTTGGTATATGGGGCCGGCACCGTACTCACTGAGCCACAGGTACCACCCCTTTCCCCCTCTCTTTATTGATCTGGAACAGATTTATATGTGTAGAGCCTACTGGGAAAATTCCCTTGGGCCCTATGGATGGTGTCTCTCTTGGTCCCTGGAAGGAAAGATAGCAAAGATAGCTCAAGTTATATCCACATAGTAGGTGAAGCAGTTAGAATGAGAGAGATTGGCTCCATTAGAGAGGTACAGAAGAAAATTCAACCTAGCTCATGACATGCTGGGAATCTATTTAGTTTTCACATTCAGTACAAATTAGAATCTTCAAATTTTATTCATATGCTTTCTCAGTGAGAAGAGGAGTTTTTTATTCTTGAAGTCATACCAAATGTTTTGGAAATGTGCATGAATTTCTAAAGCAATTTTTTTCCTGTATATTTGGCTGTTACTACCTCTATAGGTAGGCATTAAAACCATTTCTCAAAACTAATTGCAATGAAGCAAAGAGCTTTTCTCTTCTAAGAGTCCATCAAGGAATGAAATGAAAAAATAGAGAGAGGTGGTTACCCAAGTAACCTGGTAGAATAAGACTTCCTCAAATCTACTGTTTTTCCTGTGAATTAAATGTTTTATCTGCGGTCAACAAGCCACTATTAAAACTAATATATAGTTAGTTAATATCAGTAAGCAAAATGGTAATTTTTTAAAAAGAAAATGCTTAAAAGTTTACATAAATCAACTTTCTAAAAATGCCAACACACTTTTTTCAATGTAGAAGGTAGTGTAGAGAAATTGAAGAAGCACAAACTTAGGTTCAACCACCAGCTTCACTACTTTCTGATCATGAGGCATTGAGCATTTCACTGAACCAATCTATATCTCAGTCTCCTTATTTGTAGAATTAACTAATAATTTCTACTACCTAGAATTGCTGCAAGGGAGCCTAAGGTACAGTATTTGATCTATAACAATATCTATTATTATAGATTCAAGGTTCCATTTCCTATGTCCATGTTGTGAGTTCAAATTTGTAGTATGGAATTGTTTGGTGTTTTTTTTTTTTAATCATGATTTAGGACTTTATAGACGTGATTGTAGGATGAAAGAAGTCATGGGAACAGAGTTCTGTTACCAGATATTAAAGCCCATATTTTTTTTTTTTTTGCTGTATTGCACATTGGGAGTATGTGATTGTGTTTCTACACACATTTTTTTGAAAACTCTCTATTCAAAATATTTTGTATTTTTCAACATTGCTCTCCCTTCCCTTCCCTTCCCTTTCCTCCCTCCCTCCTTCCCTCTCTCCCTTCTTTCCTTCCTTTATAGAGAATAAGAAAGAATATATTAGAGGTATTATTATTCTCTCAGTCATACCAACATTTAACAGTATCCCTTCAAATTATCTATAATGTGACTCTGTGTGTTATGCATAGCAAAAAACAACCTCCAGAAATTGAACTTGTCTTTTGTCCATTAACCACCTGTGACTGAACCTGATTGTATCATTGATTTCAACTGACTTTTATGATTTGTACCCTCCTATTCTAGATTGGCTTGTGACCTGCAGAAGAGATTCTAGATCAGTTGCTTGTAGCAAGGAAAATAATTTTATGGTTGAGGGTCACCACAACATGAGGAACTGTATTAAAGGGTCGCAGCATTAGGAAGGTTGAGAACCACTGTGATGGTGTGCTATGTATTTGTAGAATCTTATTTCATGTGAAAGTAATTTTAAAATAAAACCATAAATGTTTTCATAACTGGAAACATTGTCAGTACAAAGTAATTCTCCAAAATCTACTTTGCAACCCTCAGGGGTCCAGTCTCACCACATCTTCTTTCTCAAAATTAAATTTAAAATGACTTAAGAGCTAGATTGGCAAGAGGCCCAGCATCCTCTACTTGTGTCAACTGTCCCCCACACCCCATCTGTTGCTTATGGTCTGTCCTGTGAATACCTAAAGGTGTCCTGATGCCAGTCAGCCTGCTTCTACATGGCTGCCATCCTTCCCGGATTCCTCAAAGCCCCTGAAGGGCTCTGGTCCCCTCCATCTTCCTGCTGTTCCTTGCTCCGTTACTGTGAAATCTTGCTGGCTTCAGGCCACTGTGACCCACTGGGAGACCACAAACCCCCAGCTACAGACGGCTTAAACATCCACTCCACACAGAACTACAAATACCACTCCTCTTCCCAGTCCTAGGGACTCTCTCTCAGTGATAGATGTACGTCCTCTTTACCCCTTGAAACACAAAGAAGTAGACATTTTGGTCCTTCTACCTCTGTGTGCGCCTCTGCTTTTGATTGGAATGATACTAACTCAGCAGGGCGGCTCTTGGCTTTATGTAAGTGAGAAGATATTTTTTTAATTTATAAAGAGTAGAAATTTATTACTAATAGCTTTAGAGGCTGGGAAGGCCAAGAGTAAGGCACCAACAGATTTGCTGCTTGGTGAAAGCTGCTCTCCTCTTCCAAGGTGGCACCTTGTTGTTGCATCCTTAAATGGCAGAAAAGATGAAAGGGCAAAAAAAGGAAAAATCCTACTCCCTCAAGCTCTTTTTTTTTTTCACGGCCTATGTTTCTTTTTAATTTTTATTTATTTATTTATTTATTATTAAATAATAGCTGTGTACATTAATGCAGTCATGTGGTACAGTGTGCTAGTTTTATATACAATTTGAAATATTTCCACCAAACTGGTTAACATAGCCTTCATGGCATTTTCTTAGTTATTGTGTTTAGACATTTATATTCTGCATTTAGAAAGATTCATGTGTACCCTTGTAAGATGGACCATAGGTGTGGTCCCACCAATCACCCTCCCACCACCCATCCTCCCCCCTCCCCTCCCCTCCCTCTCTCCTTTCCCCATATTCTTGGGTTATAGTTTTCATATGAAAGCTATAAATTAGTTTCATGGTAGGGCTGAGTACATTGGATACTTTTTCTTCCATTCTTGAGATACTTTGCTAAGAAGAATATTTTCCAGCTCCTAAACATGAAGGAGGTAAAGTCTCCATCTTTCTTTAAGACTGCATAATATTCCATGGTCTACTTATACCACAATTTATTGATCCATTCGTGGATCAGTGGGCACTTGGGCTTCTTCCATGATTTAACAATTATGAATTGGGCTGCAATAAACATTCTGGTACAAATATCTTTGTTGTAGTGTGATTTTTGATCTTCTGGATATATACCTAGTAGAAGAATTGTAAGATCAAATGGCAGGTCTATTTTTAGTTCTTTAAGTGTTCTCCAGATGTCTTTCCAAAAGGAACGTATTAGTTTGCATTCCCACCAGCAGTGTAGAAGAGTTCCCTTTTCTCCACATCCATGCCAACATCTCTGGTTTAGGGACTTTGTAATATGAGCTAATCTTACTGGGGTTAGTTGGTACCTCAAAGTAGTTTTGATTTGCATTTCTCTGATGATTAAGGATGGTGAGCAATTTTTCATATATCTGTAGGCCGTGCGCCAATCTTCTTTAGAAAAATTTCTCTTCAAATCCCTTGCCCACCCTGAGATGGGATCACTCGTTTTCTTCTTGCTAATACATTTAAGTTCTCTATGAATTCAGGTTATAAAACCTTTGTCAGAGACATAACCTGCGAAAATCTTCTCCCATTCTGATGGCTGTCTGCTTGCTTTGCTTACTGTGTTCTTGGCTGTGCAGAAGCTCTTTAGTTTGATCAGGTCCCAATAGTGTATTTTTTGATGTTGCTTCAATTGCCCAGGGTGTCCTGCTCATAAAATATTCACCCAGGCCGATTTCTTCAAGTGTTTTCCCTACACTTTCTTCTAGTATTTTTATGGTTTCATGTCTTAAGTTTAAATCTTTAATCCAGTGAGAGTCTAACTTAGTTAATGGTGAAAGGTGTGGGTCCA
>CAUYTI010015418.1:0-17589 GCA_963575145.1 Galago senegalensis | reverse complement strand
TAGTCCCAGCTACTTGGGAGGCTGAGGCAGGAGACTCGCTTGAGCCCAGGAGTTGGAGGTTGCTGTGAGCGTGATGCCATGGCACTCTACCCAGGGGGATAGCTTGAGGCTCTGTCTCAACAACAACAAAAAAAAGAATGAAGAGGTTAATGTAACTCCATCTTGGAACTAACTCCCCTCCTGGACAAGGTCGCCCAGGTGGAATCAGTCTATCAGAAGGAGAATGGCTCCCTCCTCCGCATTTCTGGGCAGCCAGTCTGAAGGGGACCAGCTCCCCCCCCCATCCCCTTCTGCACTTCTGGGCAAAGTTGATCAGTCCCTAACTGTAAACCCACCCTATAGCACCCCTGGTGTATCAGGTGGCGCCCAGCACCCCTGGACAACAACTCAGCCACTGACAACCCTTCCTGACGAACATCAGATAGAATTCCCCTATGTGCCTTTAAAAACCTTCCCTCACTCCATTTCAGAATTGCCCCTCCCAGCTGCTCTGTAGAGTGGAGTGACCCAGGCATATGCTTGCATTTTAAATAAAAGCACTACTTTGTTTTTACATGTGTGTATGGTGGTCTCTCAGTGGCGATTTAGGTCCTAACAGAGCCCGGCAGGGGAAAACTATTTTGATGGTTGGAGAAGGCTCTCTGGGAAGCAACCATCTGAACAGAGGCCTGGCTAACATGAAGGAGTAAACCACCTGGGTATCTGGGAGAAGAGCATTCCACAGAAAGCAGAGAGAGAACACGAGGGTGCTGAGGTCAGATCGTGCTTGGCGCATGGTGGGAGCAGCTAGAAGGCCAGTGTGTCAGGGTCAGAGTAAGTGGGGGAGAAGGCAAGAGACAAGGCCCACCTCAAAAAACACCGCTGAGAACATGAAAAAGCAAAGCACAGCCCCAGAGGGAAACGTTTAGAATCACAGTAACAAAGGACTCCCATCCACAGGACGAAAAGAACTTCTACAAATAAGAAAAAGACAAACTCATTTTTTCTAAGTGGGCAAAAGATTTCAACAGGTAATTTACAAAAGAGGATATCCATCCTACCCATAAGCCAGTCAAAAGGTCTTCAATGTTATTACTCTTCAGAAGAGTGAAATTTTGAACCAAAAGAAGACAGCACCATAAAATTCCAAGAGTGACTAAAAAGGGCTGAAAAATACTGAATATTCACAAGAATATGAAGAGAATGAAACTGTCACCCTTTGTCAGTCAGAGAGTAAAACCGCATGGGAAAACTATTCTAATGAAGGGAAGACTAGCCCTAGCCTATTAGCCAGAAAGGCTATTCATAGATATGCCCCTAGGAGAAATGAGGAGAAAAATGGATACAGCCCACAGCTCAAAACAAGACAAATGTCCCTCAAGAGAAAAACAGGTAAGTCAATACTGGTCTATTCATACCATAGAATACCGGACAGCAATATAAAAGAAGGTACGGATAGAAGAAGGTGAATCTCAAAACTCCCAGTGGAGGAAGGAATCCTCGCACAATGGTCTGTGCTGTAGGATTCCATTTAAATTAAGGGTGGCGAACGGGCAGAATGACTCTGCAGTGGGGACGTGTGAACTAGCGGGCACTCCAGGGGGAGGTGGGTATTAACTGGAAAGGGACAGAAAAGAGCTTTGCAGGTGACTGAAATATTCTGTCCCTGGACCTAGGTAGTGGTCCCCTGGCTGTTCACTTTGGGAAAACTCCGTAGAGCTGTACACTGTCTGCAAATTGTGCCTCAGTTGGAAAAGACCACAGGAAGAGAGAAGAGACGGAGTTTGCCAGGCAGAGGAGTGTGAGCGCAGAAGGAGTCGGACCTTATGGGCCGTGGTAAGGACTTTGGATTTCTTTCTAAAACAGATGAGAAGTCCCTGGAAGGTTGCAAGCAGACATATGACTTTGTATGCTGTGTGAAGTGTCTATGTTGGTGAGATCCATGCAGGTCGGGCGCAGGGTGTGAACAGGAGGCCTGGGTGAGCTGCAGGTGGCCGATGGTGAAGGAGCAGAATCTCCCGTAAAAGCTGAAGTGCGGAAGGCAGTGTATGCAGGTGGGTGGGATGGAGCGTTGGAGGGACAGGCAGAGGCAAGACTGATTTTAGCCTGTACTAAACATATTGCTATCAGGCATTCTATGGTATGAATAGACCAGTACTGATTTACGTGTTTTCCTCTTGAGGGACATTTGTCTTGTTTTGATAACACAGAATGTGGTGGCCAGGTACTGGGATAGGAAGGATCAAAGGAGAGGAGTGTGGGGTCCAAAAGGAGAAAAAAAAAAACAAAGAATGATTTTGAAGCCAGGCATGGTGTCTGTAGTTACACCTGTAATTCTAGCACTCTGGGAGGCCAAGGCAGGAGGATGCCTTGAGCTCAGGAGTTTGAGACTAGCTTGGGCAAGAGTGAGACCCCTATCTGTATTAAAAATAAAAATAAAAATAAATTAGCTGGGCTTTGTGGTGGGCGCCTATAGTCCCAGCTACCCAGGAGGCTGAGACAGGAGGATCACTTCAACCCAGGAGTCTGAGGTTGCTGTGAACTAGTCTGACACCATGTACTCTAGCCTGGGCAACAGAGTGAGACTCTATCTCAAAAAATAAATAAATAAATAAATAAGAATTTGATTTTGAAGACTGAGATGGCTGTTAAACACCCAACGGAATGTTCAAGAGGCTGCTGATTAGCTGAATTTGGATTAATAAGTAGCTAACATCAATATATCGATACTACTCACCCCTAACATGCACACATATACTCATATTGGCTGAAATAAAACACAGTCAACATTCCCCTTCATTGTTTTTTTTCTTTAAAAAAGGAAGATTCAAAAAAGTCACTTTCAATCCCTTTCAGCTGTAATGGCTCCCACTAACCTTTACTGGA
Organism: Galago senegalensis; assembly: GCA_963575145.1. NCBI lineage: Eukaryota > Metazoa > Chordata > Mammalia > Primates > Galagidae > Galago > Galago senegalensis. Next base: position 14,724 of record CAUYTI010015418.1, on the reverse strand, counting down.
CAGAACATGCTCACTGCTGGTCTGGAAAACACAGTCAGGACTTGACAGGCAAGTTGGCAGCCTGGCCTTGTCAAGGAGACACCCTTTCCACCTGCCCACTCTACCTGTCACCAGCTCAGTATGACATGGAGCGACCTCCCGCAGTGCCCGCTGCCTCAGCTACCCCACAGTCCCTCAGGCGGAGGCGGGAAGCTGCAGGTGGGTGACTGTGGAAGCAAACAGCCTCCACGTCCTGTGTTGAACAGACACACCATTAAGGAGCTTCAGTGGATACACGGAGGAGAGGGATAATGTCATTTTGGTAAAGCCCTCAATTAAAAGAAAGCAAAGCCACAGTGACAACATGAAATATTTAGATGTCAGGCCTATTAGAGGCTTTTACACAGGGCAGGGACTGGACAGCCCACAGTGGAGGGCACTGAGTCAGACCCATCTGACTGTCAATCCCAGCTCTGCTTCTTGCTTACATGTGGCCTTCTGGAAGTTAATTCTAGCTTCTAAGTCTGCATTTTTAAATAGTCTGAGGAATGGGGTAGGATCATGGTCAAGATCAAACAAGACAGAAATGGAAACTTGAATGCAGAGGCCTGTGGCAAACACCGAGTGTGCTTCATCCTTTTCCTCTTCCCGTCCCATCCCAAGTTCCTTCAGCATATGGGTGCAATTGCATCACATTCATATTAAAAAACAACTGTTGGCTCGGCGCCTGTGGCTCAAGTGGCTAAGATGTCAGCCACATACACCTAAGGTGGCGGGTTTGAATCCAGCCCGGGCCCACCAAACAATGACGGCTGCAATCAAAAAAATAGCCAGGCATTGTGGCAGACGCCTGTGGTCCCAGCTACTTGGGAGGCTGAGGCAGGAGACTCGCTTGAGCCCAGGAGTTGGAGGTTGCTGTGAGCCGTAATGCCATGGCACTCTACCCAGGGGGACAGCTTGAGGCTCTGTCTCAAAAACAAACAAACAAACAACTGTTTTATATTTGCTTTTACTGTTACTGTATTAATTTAGGGCCCTGGCACCATCTCCCCACTCTAAGAATTCCCTGGGGTTATCTGCAGTGGCTCACAAACCACAAGCTTCTGCTCTAGCCCAGCGCTGACCCCAGGAAGCCACACAAGGGCAGCACTTCATCAGGGTCATGGATTTCTGGTCCAGAAGCTGGCTCCAGAACAACCCGGGGTGCATTCTCCAGGGGTCCCCGAAGTGGGGCTCCCGTGTAATACTGAGGACTGTGTTGCCATGCATCTCAAGAGATGGCCCCAGCTGGCCACATGCTCACATCATTGAGTGTCCCCTCCTAGACAGACTCATGGAATACGGCCATGGCTCTGGAACTTGCTTTCACTGATGGAAAGAAGGTGGAGACTGTGCCCCTTCCAGGCTTCTCATTTTGTGTCTTTAGGAATCCTGAACCACCATGCCAGAAATATGCCAATGCTTCTGGTGAAACCACATGAAAAGGCCTTGAAATTACAGAGAGAGAGATGAGAGAGAGAAGAGGAAGAGACCCAGCCATCTTAGCATCCCAACAGAGTCTCCAGATTCCTCCTCCTGCAGTTGCCACTGACCACAACTGCATGAAAGATCCAAGGGCTATCAGCAGAAGAACTGCCCAGCTGAACACAGAACCATGAGAGATAATGAAATGGTAGTTTTTTGTTTGTTGGTTGGTTTGTTTGCTGTTTTTGGCCAGGGCTAGGTTTGAACCTGCCACCTCCGGCATATGGGGCCAGTGCCCTACTCCTTTGAGCCACAGGCGCCGCCCATAAAATGGTAGTTTTTTAATGTAACAATAGAAAGCTGAAGTGGGGAGCTTATGTTTTCATCTCTTCAGTCCATGAAGGAGTGGGGAAAAAAAGCCCTTCTTTCACAGAGTAACAGCTTCCCCAGCTGCTGCCTACATCCCACCCTCAGGCTTTGGTGAGAATTTCACAGGGCCAGGCTAGGGAGCAATAATGGAGACAGACCCCACGCTCTTCTCTGCATGTCTGCTTTCCCAGAAGATTTCATTCAAGCTGTCTCTCAGTTGAAAACTCAAGACAATTTAACACCTGCAAGCTGAGTCACCATTCCTTAGCCACGCCCAGGCCATCCTCAAGCCGGGACTCCCTGCCTCGTAATGATTAAATGAGAAAAATCCAAGTGTGAAGACATTTATTAGTTACTGACATTGCTTGGAAAGGTGGGGCCTCCTTGTGACCTGAGTACCTACAGAAGATCACCTCAGGGCAGAAAGCCTCAGAGACACCTGCTCTGTGGCTGTCCTCAAGTGCATCAATTATTTTTGGTAGAATACGTTAATAATAACACATCTTGCTTGGCTGCCTGCTAATTGGAAAATTAGTGTAAATGTTCTGATTCATAAAACACAAATTTATTTAAGAGAATTACTGACTCTCCTAGGAAATTTTTGTCATTACCTACTCTTTCAAACAATGAATACTAAAATCAAGTAGAGAGTTGAGCCTATAAGGTCTTTTGAACTCATAAGCAGGCCTCTACTGAAAGATAGTGGGAACCCGTAATCTGGTCTAACTATCATTTTGTTAACAAAGATATTGCAGGAAGAAGGAGGAAGAGGAGAGGAGGGAAACAGGAGGAAGAGGAAGAAGGAAAAGAAGAAATGGCCTCCAAGAGATTGGTGGATTTCTAGGAGTGTTTCAAGTTCAAATTTCTCAGCCCCGAAGATGACAACATGGCCTCCCATCTTGTATGTAGGAGGCTTAGTACACAAAAGGTGCCTTTTAAAAAATCTCATTGTTAAAACAATAATCATGACACGAAATGGGCATAAATGGTTTGCTTTTTAGAAAATGATCGATTTATGGGGGCTTTCCCACATTTGAGAAGAAAGCTTTTTCAAGATAAGCTACATGGCAGTATTCCGTGGGTCTGTCACCCTTTGTTCAGGTTTGTCCACGCATCACTGTATACTTACCGAGCGTCTGCTTTTCTCAGGCACCTTTGGGGTTAAGGTCTTTGCCCTCCAAGGGCCTAGCTATTAGGCTCGTTCTGGAGCAGGTGAGTAAAATTAAGGGTAGCAGGAGTCCAGCTACAATCGAGGCAGCAGGGCACCAAGCAGGTGCGTTGCCTGGAGTCCCAGAGATCCCCACTGCCAACTCTGCACACTCATCCCCTCCTTTTGCACGGTCACTCCTCATGTCTCACACCTGCAGCCTTCTTCAGAGGCCTGCTCTTGGCCTACTGGAGACACTGGGTCTCAACAGAAAGAGCCAAAGTCCCTGGGAGTTCATGTAGCCTTGGGGTGGGGGATGGGGTGCAAACCCAAAGTCGAGGTCTGGTTTGCTTCTAAGTGGGACAAATTCTGCAGTGTTAATTGGCACTCCAAAGAGAAGCCAATGCTTCCCCTAAAATTGGTGCTTACCTAAAATTGCACCCCAGTTTGGCTTTTTCCTCTTCCTCATTTTGCTCTTTGAAAGGATGACCTTTCAACTGTGTTTTAATAGGGCAAAGGAACAAGGTACAGCTCACAGGAAGCCCAGCTCCCTCTTACAGTAATGTGCTGTTTGGAACAACATCATTTCCTCCCTCCCGGTTATTTATCTGCCTGACCTTTCCTTAGAGACCTTATCACGGAAAGAAATTGGTTTTTTCTCAGCGTACCTATAATTTAAACTCTGGACTCACCGGCTGCAAAGGGCTCTATCTGGCTGTTGAGGAGGGTCCGGGGACCCAGGGGATATCTCCAAAGTGAATCAGGGGAATGAGCTATAGCTGTGGAGACGTGAGTTATGGGAGGGGACGAGGTTTCAGGGCAGATTGAGCTGGGAAGGCAGAGGCGGTGGACAGTGGAGGGCTACAGCGCCAGTGCTCAAGGATGTCAGAGGAGGATCTGGGCAGGGCGTGTGTGGGGAGCATCAAAATTGCTCAGGATGTCTCTGAATGTAAGATTCCCACTCATGGGGTGCAAATCTGCACTCTGGCACCCCTAGTCTTTGCTGTGTCCCCACACCCCCCAACAATGTACTCAAACTGCTCAAATTCATTCCTTTAACTCCAAGGAAATGGAAAAAAGGAAAATTACCCCAGATTGGATCATTCGGTAGTACGTGCCGAGTGAGAGTCTAAGCTTTTTCAAGTAGTGACTCTAAGAGGAGGTGAAGAGTAATGTTTACACCTATAAGCTCTGCGGTCAGATTTGAACCTGCTTTTGCCTTGATTGGTCCATCTGTGAAATGGGCTAACCGAACAACCATTGCAATAAGGAGTTAATGAGCTTCTATTCCAGTTTCTATACCTGCAAGAAGGCCTGGCTCTGGGGGAAGGTTTCAAATTAATGGTCCTTAACACTTCAGTGGTGTTACTCTGATGTCACAGGTAAGGAAACTGAGGCTCGAAGAGATTGAGAAAGTTGACCCCCTTACTCAGCTGTGTGTGAATTTGTTTTTAAAGAAACATTGCTAAATGCTCTGTACTTGCTAGAAAATGGAAAAGCTGGCATTTAGACAGAGAGCCCATGATCTTTCCAAATCTCACTGCCTCGAGCTAGCAAGAAGTCTGGGGTATTCCGTTTAATTATTCTATTACATTTTGGTACACCCTGTGCTTTCAGGAGATCTCACACAGATTCAAATACAGATCCAGCAGGGATAGCCTTTATGAGTTCAAAAGAAGGACTTCTAATTAGCACCTGCATACTCTGCCTTTGAATGGATGACTCCAAAGGTGTTTGTAAACAATTCCTTCCTACCGCCTTTGATAGGCTAAATATTTTGTTTGAAACTTCCTCTCTTCTATTAATTCACTTAATGGACTCCTGCCTTTGATTCTGTGCACAGGGAGAGGTAGAGCTGAACAGGTGTTTCCCCAGGGACCACAGATCTCGCATTACTGCGATGACAGTGTGGTCTCATTAATGAGGACTAATTGCGGGAGGAGGAGGCTGACTTAGTGAGCAGGCAGAACTGAAAAATCTGTCTCACCGCTTTGTCATTTTTGAAATCATGTAAGAATTCAAACCCACTTGCAAAACTCATTCATCCCTTTATTCACTCAACCGTCCTTAAGCTTCAGGAATGATGTGAATGATCTAAAATTAGCTTATTGACGACTTGAGTGTAACTGAAGGGTTCGAAAATGCTTGAGGGGGCTGGAAAAATTAGCTCGTGGAGGTATGTGAAATATTTCTTTCCTAAGCCTGGCTTACCGTATTAATTTGCTTCACAAATCTTTTCTGGTGTTACTGCAAGAAAAACTTCAACTTTCATTTGTCCTGCACTATCAAGGATTTGAACTCGGTTCCCTGTGTCTGCAAAACTCCCTGTTTTTCTGCCTTCAGGTCTTTATCCTTGATGTGAGGTGTGTGTGTGTGTGTGTGTGTGTGTGTGTGCATCTAAGCAGTGCCTTGCACACAGTGGGTCTCTATGGGGTTACAGTTTTTTGTTTTTGGTTTTATCTTTTTCCTTTTTTAAAAATTTCAAACGAATATGAGGGTATGAGTGTTTAGGTTACATTGTTTTCAATTCTAAGGTAAAGTTCAAGTTGTAGTTGAGCCCCTCACCCAGGCGGCGTGCTGAACAGCCCCGCACTGTGCACATTAGGTGAGATCTATGGAGTTACCGTTGATTGAGGGGAATTCAGAGGTTAAGAAATGGGAATCAATTGTCAAAGCTAAAACATGTATCTCCCTGTTTCCTTCCAGGAAGAGGTTTGAGGGGTTTTCCGAGACCTGAAATTGACCCAGCTCTTTCTTGAATGGTGCTTCTTCTCAGTGGTGGCAATGAGGGCGGGATCCTAAATCTTCAGCATTCATCATGTTTCCTGCTACGCTGTCCTCTGCCCGCACCTTCCCAACGCCTGCCTCCAAGTGGATGGTCAAGTTCTCCGTGGAAGCAGGCCAGGGGGTGAATGCCTGAATGGATGAGGACCTGAATAAAAGAACTCAGAGCACGAGGGGACAGACACCCTCTTCCTATCCCGATACCCCCAGGACCATCATCTCCAGGTGTGGGGACATGTTCAGTCAAGATTTACTTAGGGAGGGAACAGAGCTACTTGTCACTCCTTCCTCACATGTCTTTTTAGGGAGTAGACATCTGGAAGTTTCTGGGGTCTGTCGTCCTCAGGGCAGACATTGCCATAGCAGCACAATGTTAGGGGGAATTAGAACCTCATTTGGAGCCCCTGTATTAGAAACCAATTGAATGTTGGAGGGACACCCAGTATTAGAAACGACAGGAAAATAGAGTTCAGGGCAAATTCACTGAGAGTCAAAGTTTGCGATTTGAACCCAATTCCTTTTATCTGAGGCCCAGAAAGAAATCTCCTTGCTGCCCCCCTCCATACTAGAGTTCTCCTGGGACTAATCAATAAGTAATTAGAAAGAGCTAGGAATGTAATATACAGAGAGATTGATGGGTGGGATCTATGCAGTGGTAAATGGAATGCTAATCTCCCTGGAGACCTTAGGGAAAAGTCTGTGAGAAAGGCTGAGCTGCGTGAAGGGCACCAGACATTCCTGGCTCATCCCTAAAGCGTAAGTCCTCAGCTTAGGCCCTTTCCTCTGCCTTCCACCACTCCCAGAATCCCGGATACCTGGGAGCAGATCTCTCTCCTCTCCAGTGTGCCCACACAGGCCCCGAGGAAGGGTTGGAGGATGCTCAGAAAAGCCCATAAAACAGAGGTACCCCTAAACTGGGGAGTGGGTCTGTTGCTCTGGTATAACAAGAAAAGCACCCCATGATTGCATTAATGTACACAGCTATGATTTAATAAAAAAAAGGAAAAGAAATGATACCTAAAATGTGTGGCAAAGACATGGGGTAATTCATAAAATTATGGAACATTTACAGAGTATAATTTAGCCATATCCATCAAAATTAGAAACGCATATAGCCTTGATTCAGCAGTTTCAGTCCTAGGAATCTATCCTACAGATGGGCTCCTGCACATGCAAAGTAACATATGTGTGCAGTTAGTTTTATTCATGGTGGCATGAATTGTGAGATCACCTGAACACGTAAAAGGGGGCAATAAGTGCATCATGGCACATCCCGTCCCAGAGACGGCCAGTAAGAGCAAAAGATTTACACGATTCCTTCAACATGCTCTGAATTCCTCCTTTGTGTCAGGGGCTGTGTTCTAGGTGCTGAAGACATGATGGTGAACTCACCAGTCAAAACCCCCTGCCCTCCAGAGCTTATTATATTCTGGAGGGAGATGCTTCGCTTTATGGCTTAATAGAGAATTAGACATGGTCTTTCATTATGTGTAGAGAGCAAGATGCTGTAATGTAGATTAGATGAGCAAACTGCTGTGTAAATTAAGCATCTTTGGAAGGACACACAGGAAACTGACACCATGGCGGCCTCTGGCTGGAGGACAGGAGAATTTCCCTTTACCCTTTGGCACCTTTGGAATTTTGAGCCACTTGGAGGTTATTTATTTAAAGGAATGTACTTTCATTTTGCTTATTAAATGGTAGCACAGAGTGTAATTATTAGCCCTAACTCTGTCCACACACTTCCAACACCAACGACTGCAGGAAAGAGACAGGTTCAGTGTAAGAGACAGGGGTCCCTCTGCCTGTTAGCAGAAGGTTCTCCTGTTTGTAATCCATTTCTCTGTGTGTATGTATGCACGTGTGTGTGTGTGATTGCTGGGACTTTCTCTAAAAGTTCTAGGTCCCAGGAAACCCCTCTGGCATGGTCAATTTGGACATTTGGCCACCCTATTGACATCCCTGAGAGGGGAGAGATAGACAGAGTGAGGGACAGAGAGGGAAGGGTGATCTCTCGACTGTACACACATTGCTCTCTGAGTGTCACCTGCCTGGCACTCATATTCTAAGGTCTCTGGAACAAGCCTCCTCTACTGACTAGATAGGTGATATATTATCCCTCTGAGCCTCAGGTTATTTATCAATAAAATGGAGCTAATGATCTCCCCCTTTTGCCATTGCTAAGAACCTGTCATCTTTCTCCATCCCCCAGCTACATGCCCGCATGCCCCTTCTTACCCAGCTGAGCTTTGGCTCATCACCATAGTTACCTTCTCTTCCTCTCTTATAGTTGTTTGACTAAAGCCCAACCTCGCTAGAGGCAATGATCTTCCTCTCTTTCCCTGATCCTGAGAAGGGAAAGCAGTTCAAAAAAAATACTCTGTCGTCCTGACTGGTCTCACTTTAAATTGCAACCACGAACACCTAGTGGGCCCTTGGTACTGCTCAACAATATTACTGTATTTCCCAGACCAATTCTTCTCTGAGATGACTTCACACCCTTTCTTCTGCCCTTCAGTCTCCAACACAACATTCATTCAATCTTGGTTGAGGGCCTTGAATCTGATGTCATGGAGAAAATAAAGCAACTGGTAGAGAATTCTGCCATTCTCCCAACCCACAGGTGCAGCTCATGTGATCCATGATCCTGTCTGAGGCCAGCTCTTTCTCTTGTGCCCTTGATCCCACCCCTCTTGCCAGCCCAACACCACAGCCCCTGCAAGGCTCATTTCTTTCTGTGTGTTATCTCTCACTGCCCCTTGTGTCCTTCTCACATTCCCACACTCCTGGATTGATGCCATGTGTTTATGGACAAACTATCAATCCTATCTTATTTCTTAATTATCCCTCTTCCCTCCATCACTACTACATGATGCCTCACCACCCCAAATTCATAAGCTGAAGCACTGACCTCCACTGTGACTAGATTTGGAGACAGGTCCTGTAAAGAGGCAATGAAGGTTAAATGTAGGAACTGTGAGAAAATATGTGTCTCTTGTTTAGCCCACCCACTTTCAGTCTTTGGTTATGGCAGCCCAAGTAGACTAATTTGCATATATTTACTTACAGTGTTCTGGCCACATTGACTATCTTGCTATCTCTCAAAAATTCTAAGCATGTTCCTGTTTAGAGGCTGCATTTGCTGTTCCCATTGTCCAGCATGTTCTTTTTGGAGATGCCTGCATGATGCTCCCTCCTCTCACTTAGATCTAAGCTCCTGGAGAAGGTCCTGAGACCTTCCTATAGACTCCATTGGGTGGATTACTATCTGACCACTGTATCTAAAACAGCCCCTTTCCCAATGTCTCTCTTTCTTTTTTTTTTTTAAAGACAGAGTCTCAATTTGTTGCCCTCGGTAGAGGGCTGTGGCATCACAGCTCACAGCAACCTCCTGCTCTTGGGCTTAGGCAATTCTCTTGCCTCAGCCTCCCAAGTACCTGGGACTGCAGGCACCCACCACAGTGCCTGGCTATTTTTGTTGCAGTTTGGCTGGGCCTAGGCTCGAACCTGCCACCCTCAGTATATGGGGCCAGTGCCCTACTTACTGAGCCACAGGTGCCACCCATCTCTCCCCAATCTTTACCTTTGTACTCCATCTCATCTTTCTTCCTATTGTCTGCCTTTGCCTGACATTGTATTTGCTCATTGTCTATCTCCCTCTTTAGAATAACAGCCCCTCTAAGTAGAAACTTCATTCCCTGCTCTACTCCTTGCAATGGGAGCACAGCCTGGTGATGGCAGGTGCTTAGTGAACCTTTCTTGAACCAATGAATGGGCCTTGTGCTTTGCCTGGTACAATCCCTCATCAGAGTCCCTGTACTATTCCTGACTCTTCCTCTGGATAGCCACTAGGGTACATGCCCAGATGACCTCAGACATAGGAGATTCCTTTTTAGATAGAGAAACGAGAAGGAGCCTTAGCTTAAAGCCCCATAGTGGGGCTGGAGATTGGCTGGGAAGTGTCACAGGCCAGCCCTGATAATGTCATTCCATCAGGCAAGGCCACAGTAGATTTTAGAGAGTCCCTAATGGTATCTGATGAAGCCCCTATACTGTTCTCAGCCATGGCTTCCCTCTTCTCCTGCATACCCTTGGGGACACTGCCCCGCTGCGGGTCAGTTCCAGGGACTGAAAGCGTCCTCCTCACATTGAGTTCTATTCTGCTCCCTTCATATTACCAGGAGCCAGGACGAACTACCCTTAGTTTTCTTCCACCAGAGATGTCACCATTCTTTTTTCACCTCTAAGCCCAAGATGTCTGTTTCCAAAATTTCCTTTAGCATGAGTGAATGCATGTGTGAATAAATGAATGTTTTCAAGATCCGCATGGTCCTACTCAGCCTCCCGTTCTTGCTTGTTCAGTAACATCGCCTTTAAGTGTGTTTTCCAGAACATTTCTTGGAATTCTTGAATCCCTAGTGCCTGATACAAAGCAAAATAATAGAGGTAGGAAAACAGTGCTCAATAAATGTTTCCTGGCTGAATAAATAGGCGAAAGGCTGTTCTCAATGGGCCCGCTGCGCTGGGGCTGCAGGGAGGCCACCTGGGGAATTTATTTTTCCTCTCACAATGAGAGAAAAGATTATGAAATGGAAAATCATCCTGCCGTCGCTAAGGAAAGTGGGGTCTTAGTGGGGTCAGCCGGATGCCTGAGGCAGCAATAAAGGCTCAGCCTACTAATAATTCCCACCCGATGAATTTATTAAAATCCCGTATTTTATCATGCAGACATTTTGGAAGGGAAATATATTTTCTATTGCCACTGACCTTTATGTTTCTATTCTAAACTCAGGCTGCCCAGCGGCCAGGGTCAAGGCAGCCCTTGCCTCAGTGTCCATTGCCAGCCCAAAGGGACAGTGAAGCCCCCCAGGCACCTGTTTTCTTTAAGACAAGAGATTTTAGTTAGCTCGGTAGCCAGGCTCTGCTTCTGTGGCAATTCTCGGACTCTTTGGGGTTTTTACAACTTTTTTTTATTACAAAAGCAACACAAGCTTGCTGTAAAAAGTCAAATAGTAGAGAGCTATATAAAGAGAAGTATAATAGTCTTCCTACCAATTGTCGGGAAGGACCTTTCACACTTCCCTTACATAAACACATGTCTGGAAGCATGTATGGCTGTGCCCCAATATTTGAAGCTCCAAATGGAATCAGATCACGTACTTTACACCAAAGTCTGCTTGTATTCACTAAGATACACATCACGGACGTCATTTGGTCAATACACATAGACCTAACGCGGTCTCTTTTATTTTTTAACAGCTTCATCGAAGTATAACTGAGAGGTAATAAACAGCGCAGATTTAATGAGTGGGATATAATGAGCACTAAATGATGAGTATTGGCATTTGTAAGAGAGTCTTTTTAATGCCACGTAATATTTTGTTGTTTGGATACACCACAATCTACCCATCTATTCCTCTACGGGTAGACATTGAAATGGTTTTCTTTTTTTTTGCTGACATAAAATATGCCGCAGCCCCCACCCCACTCCCCATGATCGCCCTTATAAACTGAGACTTTCTTCCCAGGGGTGGGGTACTATCGGTAAATTTGTGGATCTAAAGAGGTGCTCGTTTCGCATTTTAATCAAGCTCATCTGATCGCTTTCCCAAGTCTCTGTCCTCACTGTGGACAGGATGTGTGTGTTCCTAGTTTGCTCTCTTTAATGCAGGACGATGACCTCAGACCACCCTGTGACTCCCAAAATATGTATGTCCCTGCTCCAACATTCTCTGTAGAACCTCCTTATCTCTTTCCCCAATGGGATATCTGGGAATGCCTTGGCAGCCTTCCTCACATTTGAATGGATTTGGGAAATTTTTAGACTGTGTAATCTGCGTTTCAATTCTCACTTAGTTCATATTCCATACTTGGAATGGGGACATAAAGGGTGCCTCACTCATGGGGTTGTGAGGATTAAAAGAAAGACAAAGGGCAAAGCATCTCTAAACAGTGCATGGAGGACAGCATTTGCTCCCAAAATGGTAGCCATTCTCATTGAGTGGATGCCTGAAGCAATGGGAAGGCATCTACCTGCCTGCAGTGCCCACTCCACCCAGTCGGAGAAAAGGGTTATTTGTTTTGAAAATGCACCAAAGTCCAAGTTAGACTTAAAAGTAATGTGGGAGCAGGAATTTGCAAACTTTTAAAAATCATAGTCCAATCATATAGAGCAATGACCCCACCTCTCCTATCCATTCCAACTTTCCAGAAGGGGGAGAGGGTAAAAAACAAACAAACAAACGAAAAATGGCTTCGTGAAAAAATGGTGATGAGTAAAATAGGGAATATGGACCCAAGTTGTTGGTAAGCTTTGATAGCTCAGTGGTCCAGTCACTGGCAATTCTACCTAGGACATAAAAGTAGATGTTTTGGAAATTTAGATTAATAGTCTGTAAGATCAAGAGAAAGGGCTTGCATTTTGTGGCTCAAGGACCTTACACGTAGAATCTCTGTTTGAAAGAACATCTGGCCCATATTCCCACCTGACACAGGAAGCCCTGCTTTGTCTGTGTGGCTTCTTCTTAAACATGACTGATGATGGAGAACTGACCACCCCTAGGAGACCCTACTCCTCTGCGGGATTACTGGAGTCATTAGACAGGTTTTACACGATGCTTATGGTGGAGGCAGCTATGATCCTTCACACAAACCTTCAGAATCCCCTTACACTTCTAGTTACTTCCAAAGGCCAGCACTGGCACCCCTTCTAGTCTGCTTTGGGCTGCTAAGACCTACTTGGTGCACTAATACAGCAATGCCAAGCCTATAAATGCCCAACTCCTTTCCCTTTGGTGTGCATTTACACCAATAATGAGACCCTCCCTGGGGAAATAAGCATGTCACCCCCCCCATTGGTATCTCCTCCTTGTTAGCTGCCTTCCCTCCCCTTCTGCTATCCCCCTATCTACCAAATAAACTACTTGCCCTCAATCCTTATCTCAAGTCTGCTTCTTGGGGTGAGGGGAGGTGCAGGAGAATCTAGCTAAAACAATGCTCAAATTATGTCTATAATTTGCACCAAGTGGTTCTGCTGCTTCTGGGTTCTCCCTCCACCACTGGTCTTGTCAAGTCTCTATGCAACAGTTCTTCAGGTGGCCGAAGTCAGCCCTCGGTTTTTCCTCTTCTCTAGGTGGACGTCTGCTCCTCATACAGCAGGCAGGCTTGACCTGGATGGTACTGACAATCATTTCTGAGAGAGGAAGGGCCCAAAGCATTATTTAACCACTATGATCCTCTTGTCCTGGTTTGCCCATGTCTTGGTGGGTGTATAATAGTCCCAGTTCCAGCAGAAAGCTCTAAGGTTGACAAAATGATAGGACTGCGGGGATGCATCCAAAGAAAATTCCAAGACAAGATGCTCTGTGTTTCACGATGAAAAACCAGGGAGCCCAAGTGGTTAGACAAATGTCCAAGTTCAGATGACAAATCAACAAATGGAGACTAACGTCTGTGTTAGAGAGGAGCAGTCTCCACATGTGTGATTCTGATTATATGTCCATTTCCAAAGTGATCCTCTGATGAAACGAAGGGGACGGGTTAGAGTCCCTTGACATCTTTCCAAGGGTGCAGGGAAGAATGTGGAATTTGGAGCCAAGGAGATCTGAATTCAAATCTCACTGCTATACATGAGCTTAGACCTCTTAAGCTTTGGCTTCTCCACCCACTAACTTGCTGCAGACAGTGGAGAAGAATACCATGTTGTGACTCGAAGACATTTAGCAGGAGCAACAGCAGCTCCCAACACATTGAAAGTACACAGTAAGTGCTGGCCGGTAGAGGGGCAGTGGCAGGAACATGACTCTGTGAAGGTGCAGTGAATTCCAGTCTTCCGAGCTCTGCTCAGAGCTTCAATACAGATGCCTTCAATGAGGATTAAAAGCTGCTCTTGTCCTCCTCCCCACACGGAGTGCTCCTGAAGACCATCTGGTGAGCATGGCAGACACTGAAGGAGCCACCAAAATGACCAGACCCCCATAGGGGCTAGGAGAGGACATGTGTGTCACCACCACAGTAATGGGTTACAAAATGAAAGAGAAAGAAGACAGAATGCGGGAGGGATAGTTGGAAAGTAGCTGCAAGAGCCCCGAGGCAGGAAGGAGAGTGGGGGTTTCAAGGTGGCGGCCAAGTTCCCTGTAAGCCTGGAAGAAGAGACTAGAATGAGTAGAGGGCAAAACCTCATAGGTTTGCAGTACAGAGGTGCAGGGAGCTCTGGCCCCCAACAGCCCAAATCTGTGACATATAATTTGGTACAGTTTGGCTCCAGCAAGGATTAGTAACAGGGAAATTGGAAATAGGATCAGAAGGGGAAGCTCCACACAGTTGGCCCCTCCTCCTTCAAAGCAGGATGAGGCGGCAACACGGCACACAGTGGCACCCCAAGAGCACCCTTTAATTACCCCACCACGTCCTCCCTCAGAGATTCAGCTGCCTGCGTCCTAGACCCTGTAACAGGAGGTGAGGTGTGGGTCTGGAACCAGATGGGCCTGGCTATATGGGGAAGTGAATCTAAGTTTCTGTTAATTTCACTAAAACTATAGTTGTTGTGGCCCCTTCAACAGGAGACACATGCCCTGGTGACTATACTTAGAACCCCCAACCCTCCGAGGGGCTCTCTTAGCTGTACCTCCCAGCAGGCCCAGCCAGCCCTGAGTATCAGCTGCCAGAGAAAGCGCTTGCTCAGGGGGCCCCAGGGAGTCTTGGGAGCACTGAGTGGTCTAAAGGCTGAGGTAGGGCATCAGGCGGAAGACTAAGCCTAGTGGAACGCTGAGGCCACCCAGGTGCCAGCTGATCACCAGGGACTCCAGGAGCAGTGGGGCCTGGATACAGTCCATGCTGGATGGGCAGCGAAGGTGAGAAGGCCAGTTTTACATCAGGTTGTTCAGGCCTTCAGTTTTCCCGTGTGGAGATGAGAAAAGCAAGACTGGAACTCGCCCCAGCTGCTGTGCTTACTTAACCTTGCTCCTGTCCAGTCCCCACTT
>CAUYTI010015417.1:0-49365 GCA_963575145.1 Galago senegalensis | reverse complement strand
TTTTTTTTTTTTTTTTTGAGACAGAGCCTCAAGCTGTCCCCCTGGGTAGAGTGCTGTGGCATCACAGCTCACAGCAACCTCCAACTCCTGGGCTCAAGCGAGTCTCTTGCCTCCGCCTCCCAAGTAGCTGGGACCACAGGCTCCCGCCACAACGCCTGGCAATTTTTTAAGTTGCAGCCGTCATTGTTGTTTGGCGGGTCCGGGCTAGGGTTTTGAACCTGCCACCTTAGTTGTACATGACTGGCGCCTTAGCCGGTTGAGCTATAGGCACCAAGCCTGAAATATTCCTTTTATTGGAGTTTCCTACTCTTGGTCCATTTGCCATCTCATTTTAGCTTGAACTTTTGTTCAGATGCTTTACTCTGTTCCCTTAAATGGTATCTTAGATTTGAACAATTTCTATTGGTGGAATTCCTTGTTTGACCTAGTATCTGATTTTCTATTTATTTCTAAAGTATCCCTACATCTGGTTTTTAAAAACTTTGGTCTCTTTTTTGTCAGGATAGCTACACATTTTACTCTCTTCTGTTCATCTGATGGGAATGAGGCATTTACAAATATCAATATGTGATGAGAAGGTGATACATTATTCATGAAATATAAAAAAGAACTCCTCATATTGTTTAGGATGTACCATTTAATCAGCTTAATCCTAGTTTACATGGTAGGAATTACATTTTACATAGCTTGTTCCGTAACTATGGCTATTAAAAACTGAACTTGAGGCCCAGGAAACAAAATCATTTTAACATTAATTGATCTACTTTTCAGTAGATTCTGCAGTTTTTCCAAAGGCATGGGTTTTTGTTGTTGTTGCCATTGTTGTCATCGTTGTTTTTTGAGAAAGGCCATGGTCTCAGTATGTTTAAAATATAAGAAGAAAAATACTTAAAATACAAGTAGAAAAAATAATATCTGCTTATTGAAATAACTATAGTTTGAAGTTTCTTTCTAAATAATTTTCTAATAGCAGTTTTATAAATTTACTTTTTCTTCTACTTTAAAATATAATGATTCTGACATAAAATTTCTAAGGTTTGGCAATGAGTCCCACTTATGTTCTTTGTAAATTCATTTGACTCTGTGACCCAGAAAAGCAATATTTCAATACACCTCTAATAAAATCAATTAAGGAATAGCTACCTAGGGAATAATTTATCAAGGCTATTGCATTTATAACTGTACATGAAAAATTTTACAGAAGTTGGATCTATTAAATTATGACACTATACTCTATAAATGTATAGTATATTAGATATTTCTATTATATCTTCATTAAAACATTAATGCTTGACCTGATTTTTGTATGAAATAGGAATATTTTTAAAGTTTCAGAATAGTGCATTTAAGATAATAACTATATATTTTACTATTTTAATAAATTGTATTTCTACTCCCAATAACTATAGTTTCTAATTTTAAAAGATGAGATTGTAACTGCATTAATGTTAAATTTATCATGTGAAATATTAATGCATATCTATCTTAAAATGTAAAACTGAATTGATTTTTTTAGATGGAAATATTTGATAGACTAAAAATTCAATGATTATTATTATTATTATTTTTTTTTTTTTTGCAGTTTTTGATTGGGGCCAGGCTTGAACCCGCCACCTCTGCCATATGGGGCTGGCACTCTACTCCACTGAGCCACAGGCACCACCCTAAAATTCAATGATATTTTATGAAAAATAATTCTCCCTTTAAGTGAAACTGATAGATTATATCATTGTATTTATATCCACAAATTAGTTTGTCAATAGAAAGTTAGTTTTTTCACAAAATCAGATATTATTCTAATAATATCACACTACATGAACATATGTACATTTATATTAAAAGTTCTTTTAATAATTTAAATGATTTCATACTAGTGATAATTATGTATGTTGAATAAACTCTGCCCTTTAATGTTTCTTTTTAAAGTATTTCTTCTTAATAATAATCACACATTGTTATGCCAATTGAATATAAGAAGTTCAATAAAGAGTAGGTTAAAATCTTTTTAACATAGATATCTTCAAAACCATCTTCTATTTGTGACATGCACAGGTGGTTAATGAAGATGACCATTCATTTCCAAAACAACAAACCAACATTAAGTGGTCTAGGCCTTTGACACCCTATTTCCTTCCCAGACTTAAGATGACTCACAACCATCAAACCATTAGCTAGTTGGTGGTGGAATCTTGACAAAGCCACAGGCCTGTCAGAATGTTTATTGCAGCCCAATTCATAATTGCTAGGTCACAGAAGAAGCCCAAGTGCCTATCGACCCATAAATGGATCAATAAATTGTGGTATATGTACACCATGAAATATTATGCATCCCTAAAGAAAGATGGAGACTTTACCTCCTACATGTTTACATGGATAGAGTTGGAAAATGTTCTTCTTAGCAAAGTATCTCAAGAATGGAAGAAAAAGTATCCAACATACATAGCCCTATTTTGAAACTAATTTATAGCTTTCATAGGAATGTTATAACCTAATTATAGCCTTAGAATATGGGGAGGGAGGAGGGAGAGGGCAGGTGGGGGTTAGAGTGGAAGGAGGGTAATTGATGGGGTTACCTCTATGGTTTACCTTACAAGGGTACAAGTGAATCTTTCTAAAAGCAGAGTATGAATGTCTTAACTCAATAACTAAGAAAATGACATGAAGGCTACGTTAACCAGTTTGATGAGAGTATTTCAAACTGTATATAAAAACATCACACTGTACCCTGTGATTGCATTAATGCACACAGCTATGATTTAATAAAAAAAAAAAAAAAGATTTTCCTTTATTGCTCCTTCCAAAGTCATAGCCACTTAACCTGTACCTGATAAAGTGTAATCTGGTAGCACCTCCCAGCTTTTAAAGGCTAAGTAAACTATTCTCAGAAGTTTTCAAATTTCAGAAAGTCTTGTGTGTACTTCATTACAGTATCATGATAAAGGGCCAAGATGCTATAATTTTCATAACTCCACATTTGAAAATTCCTGCAAATATATTCCTTAAGATGATGGTACTTAGTCCCTTAGCAATCCTTATGATATGACTTTGAATTTGGCCCAAACAGTAGACAAATCAATCCTTGTTTTATTAGCTTTTTGGTATAGCTGCAAAATGCTGGTCTCAGCTTAGAACTCACTAACCCAACACCTTGACTATCACATCAGCTCAAGCTATTATCAAATTCATCAATTTTTTGAGCTTTTCTGACCTAGTTCCTCACATATTCTAACCTTTTATTTTCATACAAATTAGAACATTTTGAAAATCTTTAAACTTACATAAGCAGCTTGCTTTTTAAAGAAAAACAGTAATTTGGTAAATCCCACTTTAAATCAAATCTAAAGCTAATATTTTATTTGATATCAATAAATGCTTATATAAGAATTATCTAAATATTGCATTACAGAAATGAAGACTTTTATTATATAAGAAGCAAAATGTGCTGGCATGTGTCACAGATAATACTAAAAGTAATTTTAGTAATTTAACTGCATATTAAAGCTTATTATGCTGTAACTTCAGTTTTTTCAGTGACAACTGATTTTCTTTAACTCCCAGGAGTCCTAATTCTTGGTTTGTAGCTCATTGTAAAACCTATGTATGCAATTAAAGGAAAAGCACTATTATTGATTTAGAAAGAGACACACCTTATACTGATACAACCATCAATTAAAGATTCCAAAATAGCCTGCTGAGATGACGTTATTATGTCACATATCAATCTCCAGAATATGGTTTCCTCAAATCATTTTAAACTGTTACAACCTTAATACAGTATGACATTTTTTAGCTGAGGTAATATAAAATAAATATACCAAATTTTAATATGGTGTATTTCTAGGAGTTTCTGTCATTCTTTTAAAAATAATTTATAACAGTTTTCCTAAGACTGTATAATTTAAGAATGGACTCTTGCAGCTAAAGTTTTGTGAGTTGTGTACTACTGACAATTTCACTTCTATAGATAAATTTCAACATATTTATCATTATTTGGGAGATAATATATAATAACTATTTCTTGTTTTATGATATAGTATTATAAATTTCTTCCATCATTTTCATTTTAATTCAGCTTATCATATTAAAGATAGAATTGTAAATAATTTTCATCTTCAAATTAGTTGGCCAATGATAACATTGTGTGTAGGGTAAACGTAAGTTACAATCATTATGTCATTCATTACCCCCAAAGATCCTGTAATCTTAAAAAAAAAAAGGAGCAGATTTTATCTGGCAGGCAGCTGGAGGCCCGCCTAGGGGTGGGGTCCTTTAAAACCTGTGGAACTGGTGGTGATGGGGGGAGAAATAAAGTTAAAAGCTGTAACAAAATAAAAAGTTAGGACACACAGAATAGAATTTTCAAAGGTAGGACCCAGGGGACCACCACTAGCTTGTGGGGCTTCTGTGAATGGTCCTGAGTGTTTGTTCCACTCAGCTTTTATGAAGGCTATTTTCTCATTTAGCCAAGAGGATAAGCTGAGGGATGGAGTAAAATGTCAGCAGTTTCTGAGTAAGCATGTCAGTTCTTATTCTATCTATAATCATTAACTTTAAGAGTCTGAGCAGCCTTGAGAAATGTGAAATCTGAGCCTTGTATGGGGGCAGCCTCCTGTTGGTGATCACACACACAGATTCCTTGGGAGAGGTTAGATCCCTCTAATTTCTGTATGGAACAGACACACTGGCATCAGTTCTCCTGGAAATGGGGAATTTTCCCCTTATCTCCACCCAGAGGCATTTTCCTCTTTGGCTAGGGTATAAGCTCTCCTGCTCATATTTCAGGGCACCAGCTGTTCCCTTGGCCCTTATATAAATATCCTGGCCATTATATAAATCCCTACAATGGGTATTTGCTTCAAATGTTGATTGGGCAGGGGACAGCCTGATTGATGTTCCTTCCAAGGCCTTGGACTACAGCTTGTGCTATGGCTATTGTTCTTCAGAGTGTTTACAGACCCAGCAGGGATGTTTGCAGTCTGTATCCCTTGCAGGCCAGGCTTCTAGTAAATGCAGAAACTGCTCAGACAAAGTAATTTAACTGCTAGTTTAAAAGTATTCTAGCTAAACTGTTTTTATTCTGCCTTTCTCAGCTTATATTTCTGTTTTTTCCCCTTTTCTGGGGGTGTTTTTCTTTGCCTAGAATGGGGTCTTTAGTCCCCATTCTCTCTGCATCAGGCCTCTCCAGCAAAGCTGTGCTTCTCACACCAAATGTTAGGCATAGACAGAGCACTGCAGTCTCTGAACAGAGTTGCAGTGGAGGACTGCAGATCCCGTGGTAGTCCACACTGTAACATGATTCAACGACATGCTAGCTCAGGTCGTTTTTATTTGAACCCTTGGGCTAAATTTTCTTCAGCTGTCTCTGCTGAAGCATCCTTAAGGGGGGAAGGAAGGAGAAACCTCAAAGACACTTTTCACCACTGTCACTCAGTACCTAGTATTTTTGCATACCAAATCCTTCTCCCTAGCTGTTCTTCCTCCCACCTCAGGGTTCATAAAACTGCCAGAGCCTTTTGTTCTGCCTTTACCCAACAGTGAGGCACCTTTTATTTCTGAATTCACTCCTTACTATTTACCAAAGCACTATTCCAACAGGAATCTGCATTTTCTTTCATTTTAGACTCTTGCTTCTAATATAGCTGTAAATGATTTAAAGCTTAACTTTTTCATTTTTGTCCTGTTGCTTTAATCAGTTGCTCCAAACCACACAACACAATTCTCACTCTCCCTGCTCAGGGGAGCTCCTGACAGATATCCTTTTACAGATTAAATTAAAAACCAAGGGATAGAAAATAATAGATGTGATGCATTTTGGCTTCAAAAATCTATAGTATACTATTGATATTGTACCTTTTTCTAAAAAGCAATTTGGTTTTCAACTGAGATGGTATACACTGACAATCTTCAAATAGGAAAATCTTGGAACCATCATTTTGCTGTAGTACATGAAAAACTTATCCATCTTTCTTTTATTTTCTGGCTAGCATTGAAGGTCAGACAATTAAGTTCACAATCTCATCCTAGTAAAAGTGCTACATACCTCATTGCTGAATATAGTCATCTTCCAAGTACCTCCCTTAGCCAGCTGGTGACCACAGTGATATTCACCAATGAGGTAAGTAGCACTTTCTCTAGTATAAGTCTGCAAACGTTATTGTCTGACCTCATGTTAATACAAGGTGTATTCAAGGATCCATTTGGATGTGAGAGAGATAATCTTCTATTAAGATTTCCTTTTCTATCAACTTTCAGTTTATATTCTGGTGAATTCAAAATTCATTCTCTGACAGAAATGCCATTACCTAATAGCAAGATCATAAATCCATCTACCTGATAGAGACCAAACAAATGATGGTTCATTTTAGAATCAATGTACTAATTTCATATTTGCTCTCAAATTTAAAGACCTCCCTTTTGAATAGGGAAACATTACACTGCCACAGGAAAAATAACAAATCCCTCCACCCCACCCCCAATTTAGCAATAGTGATCTGGTAAGAAATATCTAGTAACTAGATTCAGTTAAATTGGTCAGAAAATTTTAAGTCAAGAGAGAACTGGAATATGAGTCTTAAGTTTAAAGAATTTTTTTTACTTGCCTATTTTTGCTCCAATTATTTCTTTCAGATAGTAGATTTTTTTTAAATAGTTGAGTGCAGATATACGTAAGTGCAATATATCTTATATATGCAGGTGCATTTTAACTTAGCTCTGTGGAAGTAAATAGAGATCTTTGTTTATTTGAGAGATTTGGGAGAAGTTTATGAATTACTGGGTTACTTAGAAATCATATAGATTTCCTGCCTGTGAAGATAAGTTAAAATATTCCCTGTATATATAGTTAATTAATCAAGTTCATTTGCAAAGCCAATGCCCTAATGGGATATGAAGACAATGAGAAGAAAAAGGGTATGTCTATGAGAGATGCCAAGATACCAAAGGCAAAATTAGACTAATACTGACCTCTGCCTATAGCTCTTTAAAAAATTAAAACCTAAGACAAAAACATCACACAACTCCACCTAGAAAATTGTTTTAAGGTATTCATTTGCACTACGATCTGATCAAAGAAAGATTTCTAACTCTTAGGTCATAAAGTTGTCACTCTTTCTTAGCATGAGACAGAAGAGATATCATATTCTTTTACAGAAAAGCTAGGAAAGTGAAAGTATACCCCTCAGGAAAAGATGAGAAACTACTTTTAGCTTAATCTCTATAGTTGTATGTTACTTTATCAAAATAAATTATTAGTAATAGTCATTTATAATCTTATATTCAACGAAACACTATCTTTATATTGATACTATAAAAATATGGGCTGTATACTATATGCTTCTTAAATATTGCACTGTTATTTTTATGCTATATAATCTTGTAAGAATTGTATAGTCACCTGTTGAACAGAGGAAGAAAGCCATTCCTTTTAATGCCAGTTAACATTGTTTAAATATCTAATTGCTTGAAGTATATATAATTTGCTTCTCCACATATTACTGCAAACAATCTCTCCTTGTATAATATTTATACCTAGTATATACTGGTATTAATGAGTCCTGGCACTATCATCATAAATAGTATTATGGGATATTTTAAGTGATCAATTTCAGACTAGGCTGATCTCCAACACCATCATGCCTGGGCTCTATAATTCTTTTGAGTAATCAGAATCTTCCAGGAATGAACTCTCTGAGTAAAAGTTCAGTGCACCTTTGATGACATGTACTTATTCTTTTAGAAAATGTATTAATACTTTCAAGTCACTTGGGCACCATTTTCTCTATATAGCCACATAGTGGTTGCACAACTTAATGCTAGGATTGCCATGTAGTATTTGGGTGGATAGAATCATAAATAAAAGGTGAGTTTTTTATAAGCTTCTTAGTCTTTGACATAAATATCCTCCCCCGTCTCTGCCCTCTCCAGTCTCAGGTTATTATGTGAGACTAAAACATTACCCCTATACTGGCCTTATTCCCTGAAACATAGCCAGGCCTCTCAATTTCTCCAGACCAACAGGCCTGTGTTGCACACTTGAATCCTCAATTAATTTGCCTGAGAGTAGCTTCTACGCATTCAACAGTGCATACAGACTTTGCATTCTGTTGCTTAAATAGCTTCATTTTTAGAGAAAATTTATTTCTTCTCTTTTGAATATTATAAGAACCAGGGGAGTCTCAGACAGAAATGGAATTAACCAAAGTTGTAAGAAGTTTAAGAAATTCAGTACTCAGATTTAATTTTGGAACATTGAGAAGCAACTGTGTTTGTTGACTATTAAAGTATAGAATGAGTTAATAAAAAGAGATCTTTAAAAATATAGGTATTAACTAGCACACGAAGTCTTTGAAATATGAAGTATAGCCTAAATCAGTCCAAATTTTATTTATGTATAAACAAATCCTGAGTAAAAATAAGTGAGACTTAGAATAAAAACAATGTTTAACAATGATAACATTTTCTGTGGATCTCTAACTTTCACAGCAGTTTTGAGAACAAATCATTTTGTCCCCTAACATAGAAGTGTTGCATGAAGGTCTCTTTTTGTTTGTTTTACTCAATGTTACCACTGTGAATTAAAATGAAATCTTAAGCCTCCCCCCTCAGTGACTAACTGACCTCCTCTTGCTCAAGAAGATCCCCCAAACTGAGCTTTTCTAGCCAAGAGAAAGGAGATCAGACCTGCCTCATCACGTCCCTCTCCCCTTCTTAGAGACGTCCTCTGTGACTCACATACAGGCTTAAGGCCATGCAAGACCTATCTGCAGGTCCTCAATATACATAACAAACCACCTGACTCTGTCCCAGTACTTGTTAGTAATTAACAGATGCTTTGTCATAAGCATTCATTTTCACTTTTAGACTTAACTCTAAATTGCCAGCTAAAGAATATTTAAACCCACCTATATACTACAAGCTTCCCACTTCCAGATGTTCCACCTTTTGGACCAAACCCATGTACGTTTTCCACACATTGGTTTATGACCTCACCTGATATCTCTGTCTCCTTGAAATGTATGAAACCAAACTGTAACCCAACCACCTTGAGTCCATATACTCAAGGATTCTTGATGTGGCTCCAGGTCATGGCCCTCAAATTATTTTACAGAGTATGGCTTTTTTTTTTTTCCATCAAAACTACTAAGGAGGATACTCAGAGAGTAAATACATGCCTATATTTCTCCAATTATTAAAAAGTTGCATCTAGTACTGTGTCAGTAAATGCTTTGTAAGCTTCATTCTAACCCAGAACTTCCTGAATCGTACAACTTTCCATTTCATGTGATGTATTTTTCCAAGACCAAATTCAAGCTACCAAATGGATGTCTTTGCAAAGTTAGCTGAAAATGTGAAGAGATATCCCAAACTGGCTTTTCTAAGATGAAAAAAGTCAATCACTCAACTGAACATTGAATTCAATCATTATGCCAATGCATTAGAAAGTTAGTGTCGTGATGCTAATATAGTACTGCAAGGATTTGCACATCTTTTTCTTTTCAGTTATTACATTTTTTATATGTCTCTGTGAGCATTTGTTTAGAGTCATTTTTGTACATGTATCTGCTTCCTCTTACATATTTTATTGTATTTATCTATAACAATCTGTTTTACTAAGAAATGATGCTACGGTGCAATTGCCAAGAGTGCATGCCATAAGCAATGGTTTTCCAGTCGTATTAACAATTTTAAGTGACGCAGTCCAGAGTTTTGCACTCATCCACATTTGTTGGCTGTCCTTTATCTTTCCAAACACTGGTATGTTCTTTTTGATGATCAATCAGGACCAAATAAACTGATAAAAGCAGAATTAATACCATGACATTCCATTGCCTTCATCTGTATAAACACATGAGCACTATTCCTTGCCATTCCCTCTTCTACTCACCATTATTCTCACAGTCATGGGCTATGGAAAGGAATGCTTGGACTCATCACTTTGTAGGGTGTTGTGAGACTTACTTATGTTGATACAGTAAAGTATTCAGTGATGTCTCAGTATAATTTATCCCTCATATGTCTTTACTATTATTAAAATACTCAGATTACAAGCATTGTGGTTAATAATGTAGATAAAAAGATAACAAGAAGAATAATTTTATAGATGTATTCAGAGGTTAGTATGTATCAGTAATTATTCTAATCACTTTGTAGGTATTCATTTATCTTCTCCCCAAACTGCTTTAATGTGGGTTGTATTATTTTCTCTTTTATATGCATGAGAAAACCGATGTTCACAGAGGTTATACAATTTATTTTCTTAGATTATGTAAGTGACAAATACCCAGTAAGAATTTGAAAATAGGAAGTGTATCTGTTAAAATCTGGCCTTCACCATTCTGCTCTATTTTCACAGAATATTGAAGAAGTCAAATGAATCAGAGAGATGATATTGCTGAAATGAATTGTTATATAAACTCAATGACTGGCCACATCCCAATAAAGGGTCTAAGACTCCTTTCCTTCATGAAATAATGAAACAAAAATTATTAGGAGTATGGTCCAAAACCACTGAGAATTTTCATATAACTAAAGGAGCTCAGAAGAATCATTTTCACTCCACGTCACTGAGCAGCCAATAGAACTAAGCTCTGGTTGCCCACCATGCTGACTTTTTTTCAGCATGTTCATTCTTTTTTCCTTTTTGTACTTTTCTCTGGTAATTTACTTTTGATATATCTTTTAATATAAGTAAATTATTTTTGATGTGGTAATTTTATTGCTGGGTCCATTTTTTATTTTTTATTGATTAATCAATTGTTTTATTTTACTTATTTATTCCTTTTTATTTATTTTATTTTTATTAAGTCTTTCATACATAGATCATAAATACATTTATGCCATTATTGGATTCAATATGATGGTTATTTGTACAAATTGGAATGTTTTCATCCTATTAAACAACATAGCCTCACCACTTTTACCATATTACAGGGTTAAGACATTTATGCTCTACACCTGATCAAACCAACTTGTACTTACAATATGCTCCATAGGTGTGGTTCTGTTTTACTTTATTTTATTATATATTTTTCAGCTCTAGAGTTTCCATTTGTTCTATGAAAATATTTTCCACTTTATCATTATTTTGAATAGCTAAATCACTATCTTTTTAGTTTTGTTTGCTTTTTAAAAGACACAGTCTTGCCCTGTCATCCAGGCTGGAGAGTAGTGGCATAATAACTCAGTATAACTTCAAACTGCTGGGCTCAAGCTATCTTCCCATCTCAGTCTCCCAAGTAGCTAGGAGTACAGGCGCCACAGTGGCTATTTTATAGCATCAAGATCTCAATATGTAGCCCAGACTAGTCTTCAATTCCTGGGCTCATGCAGTACTCCCACCTTAGCCTCCCAAACTATTAGGATTTCAGACATGAACCACCACACTAGGCAAATCACTGTTATTTTTAAATCTACTTTTTCCTATCCAATACTACTATCTTGAGCAAATTTGGGTTTTGTTTCATTGTATGTTTCATATTTTAGTCCTTTGTGTAACCTAAGTTGTTAATTTTGAAATTATTGAATGAATGAAAGATATTGTGTATCAAAAAGTAAATAAATAAAATTTAAATTGAAGCATTATCCCATTTACAGCTTCTGCCAAGCAGCAGAGGGGCAGGAAATGGGATTCCAATGGCTCCTTTCTGGATTGTAGGCATTATAAAGTCTCGCTTATCTCTAGTTTATTTTTCATGGCTAGCTATTGAATTTCATTTTTTGTTTCATTTTTCTATTTATTGTTCGTTTGTTTAATACTGAAGACCACCTTACTTTTGGAGTTTTTAACTCCAATATTTATATCCTTAGTAATATATAAGTGCTGAAAATTTTACTTTATATACTTTCTTCTTTCACTCTTTACTTAGCTTCTTTAACTTATGTTCTGCAAAGCTTGAGGATCAGCAAATATCTCCATGGGAAAACCAGGTACCTGGCTCCCTTCTCTGCTTCTTTCCATCTGAAATCCCAGATCTTTATGTCCTAGCTTCCTAGCAGACTGAAGAGAAACTTTTTCATAGTATTTCCATGTTTCTGTGGTTACTCCTTTGGTCTTGTCTGCTTATAAATAGCTGTCTCCTCCTGGGCTGATAAGGCAAGAGTTGAAATGTTCTCTAAGAGAAAAAGCAGCATGTAGAATACTGGGCTCAGTTAAATAAATTTTTCTTCTCTGTTGGATCTTATTTAAAAATACCGTGTAAACACATTTCAAGAATTCATTCCAGTTCCCTGAAAGGGTCCCCTGTAACGAAGGAGCCATGAAATTTTAGATTTATTAGCTTATCAATAAACCCAGCTGTGATTAAAATAAAGATTATAATGAATGTCTCAATGCTGTCTACATATTAAGAGATTCCATAAGGTGCTATGGAGAAAGGGATATATTAGACTTTCCTAGGTGAATTTAATGCAGATTTTCTATTAGAAGTTATTTTAATTATATTACTAATAATTAACATCAAGAGTCAAAGATGTTTGAAGTAAGGGTTGGGTCTCAGGGAGTAGCAGCTTGTGTAAGCCTGGAGAAGTACAAAGTATTATTACCAATTGCTCAATATAGCTGAAAACACAGATGATTGAGAAGTAGGTAGATGTGATAAACTATAAATATGGAAAAGGTTGTAAAGAGCTTTGTATGTCATGATAGAAATACTGTTAGATGTTTTTCTTGTTATGATTATGGCCATTATTAAAAAGACAATTAAAAGTTTTTAAGCATAAGTAAAACAAGTAAATTTGTTGTTTTAAAAAAAGTGATATTAAAAGCCAGAGAACTGGGATATTACTGTTGATTCTTGTTCTTAATAAGGCAAGTGCCTTAGTTTGAATTTTATTCCTTATTGATGATAATGTTATTTTTACCTTCCCTGTAAGGCTCATTCATGTTTTCAACATGATTTATTATGGAATAAAATAAATGAAAATATTTCTAAATAACTCCATAAATGCAAGGCACTAGAAATGATGATGGATTGACACAGCACAATATTTGATGTCTTTTTATTAGACACTAGACTGTCACTAAAATAGAGTGAGTTTATGGTAAATGTTATGCATTAGATTAATAGGACAGAAACTCAATTCAAAATAACATATACTTGAGAATAATGCACATACAGCAGTCAGAAATCATAGTATATTTGCATATGTAGAAGATCCAAATTCATTTAAGATGCTCTGTCTGTGCTCAGATGCAATAATTCCTCATGCACATTGTGGGGAAGGTCATTGAAAAGAGTAACTTCAATTGCCTTATTAAAATGGCAATGAAACTAGTCAATGTTGCCAGACAAATGAGAATTTGAAGAAGTGTTTACACCTTCTCTGGAGCATGTCCAGATGTTATGGGACTACATTAAATAGCTTGTGTTCTGATTTCATTTCCTTGACCCTTGGGAATATTTTCAATTCACCACAACTCCTACACTTCAAACAGCACAATGTTAACATGTACTTGACTCTAGTTAATTTTGTGGTGGTCATTCATATTCCCATTCTCTCTCTCTCTCTCTCCTCTTTCTGTGTCATCTCTAACTCTTGTTTAGGAAAATACATTATCATTTTATCCTTAAGTTTTTGGATGAGTTTATGAATTTGTGTCAAATATATACTTTTTTTGTTATAATGACTCTTCAAGAAATCTCATATACTACCTAGTAGAGTCATTTGTATGCTGCCTGTGGAATTTCAGATTTGTATAATCTGTCTGCAATGATATTTGACAAAGTTTATTTTTATTTTTTACCTCATAGGCATGAAATAGTTTGTGGTACTCTTATTGGCTGCATATAGTTCAGCCATGAATATTTTCTTCTGAATAACACTTGATTGAGAAGGGAAAACTGGCATCACATAAAATTTGTTTAAAAAGTAGATACAAAATTTTAACCCCAAATATTTAAAATATATATCCAAAACATATGAGAACCCTGTGATTATGTCTGTCTACACAGCCAGCTACCTGTTCATCCATCCATCCATTTGCCTGCCCACGTGTTTTCATCCAAAATACAAGAATTATCATTTGGCTGTTTTTTTCCACATGGTTAGGTGGTCTTCCTTTTGTTGCATTTGATTTCTCTAAAAGAGCTATATGTTTTTAAACCTACATAGATAACCTGTATACCTTAAAGATTTTGAAAATGCTAGAGTAAAAATAGGTATAAGAATTTTCTCCCCAGTATGGCTCTTGTGGCTCAAGGAGTAGGGCGCCAGCCCCATATACTGGACGTGGCAGGTTCAAACCCAACTCCAAAAGCTGGAAAAAAAAAAAAAAAAGAATTTTCTATCAAACCTAAAACTTCTAAAGGTAGAAATGTTGACAGAAGTACTGCAGTTTTAACTTAGAGAGACATTGGTGATTTGCCGTGCGACCAAGCTGCACTCACTCACATTTCCGGTGTGTGCATGCACCTACCTTCCTTCAGCTGTGCCAACATCCTTATCTAACTTTTGGATTTTTTTTTTTTTGCAGTAATAGTTAAAACAACTCAAAAAAATTGCGAGTGTTTAATTATGTATGAGTTTAAGCACCTCTTGCAGTAAGCCTTTGAACAATTTCCTTCCTAAATAATGCCCATTCTTGTTTTTTTCCATTTTTTTATTTAGCCATTATTCTTTGAAAAAATTGGTTTGTAAGAACTGATTATCTAAAAATGTCTTTCCAGCATGTCCTTTGTGTCTTATCAATTATCAGTTTTCTCTTCTTTACTGTAATAGTCTCATTTGGACCCAACATACTTTGATAGTTCCCATAAATATTTTTTTCAATTTCACATTTTTCTCTAATTTACATCCCCCTCAGCCATCAAGTCTGTGGTGACACATATAATGTCAAGCATTTATAATCCTTGTTTTGCATTCCCATTATCCATCCCGCCCACCTTATTCTATTCTGTCTTTGCATTCGTTCCAGTCCCTAGAAAAATGTTCTGTCAATCAAACCAAAGTTGATTGTGGCTTCCTTCCATACATTTTAGTCCAAATTTCAGGAATCTTCCCTCTTATGGGACTGCTCCTTCCTTGATACTTTCTCCTTTTGTATTTTTTTTTTCTTGAGACAGAGTCTTAATATGTTGCCTCGGTACAGTGCTATGGTGTCACAGCCCACAGCAACCTCAAACTCTTGGGAGTAAGTGATTCTCTTGCCTCCGTCTCTCAAGTAGCTGGGACTACAGACAACTGCCACAATGCCAAGCTATTTTGTCTTTTTCTTTTCTTTTCTTTCTTTCATTCTTGTTGTTGTTGTTGTTGTTGTTGTTGTTGCAGATGTCATTGTTGTTCAGCTGGCCTGGTCCAGGTTCGAATCTACCAGCTTGCATGCATGTGGCTGGAGCCCTACCCACTGAGCTATGGGTGCCGCTCCTTCTGTATTCTTTAACAGCATTTTCTTTTGGTTTGCTTTCTCCTGGGCCCTTTCACTTTCCTTTATTGAATCTTCTTTCTCAGACTAACCTCTAAATAGTTCTTTATTTATCCTTCAAGCTCCATCCTCATCTATTCTCTTCCTAGGTGGTCCCCTCTCCTGCCATGGCTTTAGTCTCCATAAATATGTTGATTACATCCAGGCTCCCATGTGTACTGCTGAGCTGACATTCCTATTTAGATATATCTAAAAAGCACCGATATTAGCATGGCTGAAATAAAACTGATATATATATATATAAAGCATCTGAAATTTAGCGTGGCTGAAGTAATGCTGATCCTGTTCCCAGCCATGACTGAGTCTTTTCCTACTGTGTTCACAGAAGCACTACACAGTCACTTATTCAATTCTCAAACACAGGAGATGCATTTGAAAATGCTATGCATCTTACAAGGCAAAACTATTACAACAGACTAGGAGTCTTAGCAATACTTTTTTTCAAAATGCATGACTTCAAAACAAAGCAACTATTGTTGTTGGGCATATAGATAGAAATCTGGCTCTGCTAGGGGAAAAAGGACAAGAGCTCAGAGCCCACCCCACCAACTGTCCTCCCACCCCCTGTTCAGAACTTAGTGTGCCAACTGCAAAGGGATGCAGAGGACTCTGTAGCCCAACGGCCGAGATATAGGTACAGTGGAATCTGGTGGGCAACATAGGACAACCTTAAGGCTAAGTATCATGTCATTAGTTTAAATCTCCATTGCACACACACACCCACCCCATTGGGGGCCTTCACAGAGACTCATGGTATGAACATCAAGAGTCTGTGATTCCAAGGTGACCTCTGATGCTGAAGTGGGCCCAGTCTAGGAAATATAAAACAGAATCCCTGGCCTTAACCAAATCTTTTTCTTGTCATAACAGAGGCCTGTTCGTTGTCTGTGGTGAACATATCTTGCTATGTAAGCCTATATCTTGCTCTTGCTCTTCTTCAGTAAACTTTGATCCACACTTGCCTGACTTTGGGCTGTCTGGTCATTTTTGGTCCAAGATCACTGCATGAACCGAGGATGCAAATCTGGCTTGAATGGGACACTATTTCAGACTAAGATCCTTGCTCCTACTCTTACATAACTACAATAAACTACTCCTCCTGTAGCCTTTATGTGATATGTGAAATATGACAACAGAGCACCAGGTATACAGCAAGATTTGAATCCACACTCTGTGGATTTATATCCTGGTTCTGTCATTTACTAAAGATGTAATGCTGAGAGAAATATCTTAATTTGTCAACCCTCTACTCACCAGGAAAAATTATAGCAGCTCTCAATAGGCATTTTTGGAAATATGGGTTATTGTTCTAAACATTTGGAACAATGTTTGGTAAATCATAAAGGTTCAGTAAAAGATAACTTTAGGAAATCTTTAAAAACTATTTTTTCAGTCTATTTTTAAATCCTCTCAAACTACTCACCAAGAGTTTCTTACACTAATCACATTTTATTCCAACCTCTGTCACATGTGTTTTCTTTGTGTTCCACAAATATTCCAGGTAATTCCTGCTCAAGAACTTTGTACTTGCAGTCCCCTCTGCCTGGAACATTCTTCCACCCCATCTTTGCATGGCTCACCCTCTTTATTCAAGCCCTGCTCAAATGCCATTTCCTCAAGCAACTCCATCTTATTCTCCCTGTCTAACAGTCGTAACCTATGAGGCACTATTCTCTTATCCTGTTTCATTCCTAAGATAAATCCTATTGCCGTCTTCAATATCATTATTATTAACTCGGTGCTTATTTTCTGTTTTTATCTTTAGGAGTCTAAACTCCGAGAGAGTAAGACTTTGGTCATCACCATTTCCTAGACTGGAGCAGTGCACAGGATGTGGCTGAGCCTCAGAAGTATTTGTTGAAAGAGTACACGTAAGAATGATAAACTCAAAGAAGGGGTAGAATAAATCTCTTCCACTGGGACCTTGGAATGAGCTGGAAATGTTTTTGTGACTCTGGTCAGTTCTCTGCAATTGTAACCTGAACATTTTCTAATTCAGGTAATCTGTTGTACCCCCCAAAAGGTGTCCTTTTTCAACTCTTTAGGATCTTACCACTCTGCTGAGTTGCCAGAAATTTTCCACTTTGGGGAAATTCTGTTGGCAATATTGTTATAAAACCAGAATGTATTAATATAAACTTTGTAATAGTAATATTGATAAAATAGTGAATATCTCAGTGTGTATTTTCTAGAGTGTTCCAAATAGTGGAAATACTGTGTAGATGTACTCTCTCTTCAGTTTCTAATGTATTGCTTACAGACAAAAAATCTGTTTAGTTACTAAGAGGAGAAAATAAGAATTCCAAGGCAAGTGCGTTATGCCGTTGTAAATTTATTTGTTCTGTTTTATTGGTATAAAAGGTCAAATTTTATTCTAAGAATATATTTTTATATAGAAAATATTTAAGGTATTCACTGTGAAAAATGTATAAAAATGTTAGCTTTTTTCTTTCTTTTCTTTTCTGAGATGGGGTCTTGCTCTGGCTCATGCTGGTCTCAAACTTGTGAGCTCAGACAATCCACCCGCCTTGACTTCCCAAGTGCTGGGATTAGAGGCATGAGCCACCATGCCGGCCTGAAAATATTAGCTTTTTATTCAACATGTACATAAGGTAGATATTTTTCTGGTTATAATTTTTACCTGATAGGCTACTAAAATATATACAATTATAAGATGTTTCATTACAGATTTTACCCCTTTCTCTTATTCTGGGCTTCTGTGCCTTACAGAGAACATTTTCAGCTTACTTAGGTATATCAAAAAACAAAAACAAAGAAGAAGAAGAAGATAGATTTTATTTGTGTAAATTTAAATACCGATAATCAATCAGCTTTAGTGAAAGACAAGAAATGTGTCCCTTCTATGAGATTGCTTTACCAGGGTTCCAAAGGACATGTATCATTCTGTATAACTTAAGCAAAGTAGTGCCAGGAAATAGGGAATACATCAGCAAAGCCCCAGGTTCACCTCTTTATAATGGCTCTCCCTTTTTACAAGCATCTTAGTCTGGGTCCTTATCATACATTGAAGTTCATTTGTTTGTTTGTTTGTTTCTTGAGGCAGACTTTGACTCTGTCACCCTGGGTAGAGTAACTTGACATCATAGCTCACAGCAACCTCAATCTGTTGGGCTCAAGGGATTCTCTTGCCTTAGCCTCCCAACCAGCTGGGACTGCAAGCACTAGCCACAAAGTCTGACTAGTTTTTCTATTTTTAATAGAGATGCAGCTTGCTCTTTCTCAGACTGGTCTCGAACTCCTGAGCTCATGCAATCCATCCCCCTCTGTCTCCCAGAGTGCTAGGATTACATGTATGAGACACTGCCCTCAGCCATTTAAGTTATGAATAGAAATAATTCCATTCAACTATGTTCTTTTCTGTTATTTTGTTCTTTGTGCAGTATAATTTACTTGCTTTACTGAGAAAAATAAGATTTTACGTATTTTTGTAAAGGAATAACATATTTGTCAGTATTTGAAGGTGTAAATCAAAATATGATCAATAGTCTGGCAATAGTCTTTGATATATACATATATATATACACATATATACATATTTATTAAGTTTACAGGATGAAATAATTACCAGTTTGCAAGAACAAGTTATGGAAGTTTTCTTTTTTTTTTTTGAGAATTTTGAATTACTTGAATAATGTGATGGTTTTTTAAATGACATCTTGTTCTTCTAGTATTTCATCACATATTTTATTAAATATGTGTTTTTGTTCTTTGAAGAATTTTAAAATCATAATTACATTGAGTTCCTTACTGAAGATAATATATTTTCAGGCCATGCCTTCCCATATAATCAATTTTGCCTTACAAAACCAAGAAATTCTTATTTGTATATGTTCATATTTTTTTTTCCTTTTATTAAGTCATATACACATAGATCATGAATACATTTATGCATATGTGGAGTACAATGTGTTGATTTTTTTATACAATTTGGAATGCTTACATCAAACTAATTAATATAGCTTTTGCCTCATTTACTTGTTTATTTTGTTAAGACATTATTCTTCAATACTTGATAGATTTGACTTGTACCCTTGCAATATGCTCCATGGGTGTGGTCCCACCATTTACCTTCTTCTATCAAACCTCCTCCCTCACCCCCTTCTCCCTCAATTTCTCTCCTTCATCCTGAGCTAGTTATGATCTATCTTTTATAATAAAGTATGAGTAAATATAAATTTGTTTCATAAAAGTACTGAGTACATTGGATACTTTTTCTTCCGTTCTTGAGATACTTTACTAAGGAGAATATGTTACAGCTCCATTCATGTACGCAAAAGAAGTAAAGTCTCCATCTTTTTTAAGGCTGCATAGTATTCCATGGTATACTTATACCACAATTTATTAATCCATTCATGGGTCGATGGGCATTTGGGCTTCTTCCAAGATTTGACAATTATGAATTGAGCTGCAATTAATAATCTGGTGCAAATATCTTTGTTGCAAAGTCATTTTTGGTCTTTTGGTTATACACCTAGTAGAGGAATTGCAGGATCAAATGAAAGGTCTAGTTTTAGATCCCTGAGTGTTCTCCAAACTTCTTTCCAAAAAGAACGTATTAGCTTACATTCCCACCACCAGTGCAGAAGTGTACCTTTTTTTCCACATCTATGCCAACATCTGTAGTTTAGGGATTTTGTTATGTGGGCTACTCTTACTGGAGTTAGATGGCATCTCAAACTGGTTTTGTTTTGCATTTCTCTGTTGATTAAAGATGATGAGCATTTTTTCATGTGCCTGTAGACTATGAGTCTGTCTTCTTTAGAGAAGCTCCAAATCTTTTATCCACGATGAAATGGGATCACTTGTTCTTCTCTTATTAATATGTTTGAGTTCTCTGTGGATTCTGGTTATCAGACTTTTGTCAGAAACATAACCTGCAAATATCCTCTCCTATTCTGAGCACAGTCTACTTACTTTACTTACTCTGTTCTTAGCAGTGCAGAAGCTTTTTTGTTTGATCAGATCCTAGTCATGTATTTTTGGTTTTGCTTCAATTGCCCAGGAGGGTTCTCCTCATAAAATTTTCTCCCAGGCCAATTTCTTCAAATATTGTCCCTGTAATTTTACAAATGTGTTATACAAGAAATAAAAATAAATTAGTTTGTCAGGACTGTGCCTTCTATTTTCTCCTACTAATTTAGGACCTATGAAAGCATATTCAATGTCAGGTCAGCAACTGCTCTCTTGATCTTCTTGTAAAATTCCCCTCCTTTGGAGTTTCTTTCCTACCTCTACCTCCACCCCTGCTGCTCTCCTGTTACCAGGAGTCACTCTTCAAAAACACACATGAACAGGATGCCAGCCTGTTATCTAAGCAGGCAGGAAGCACCAGTTCTCTTGGCAGGAGTAGTTGTGTGAGGAGGTGTAGGTGCCCTCTTTTTTGATACTTAGGTGATGTTCAACTAAGGGTTTTGGCGGGTATTTTCCATTTCAAATCAGAATCAACCTTTTACAAGCATTTCTAATTTCTCCTGGTACTGAATAGTGGAAGAAAAATTGGAATAAAATGAAACAGTAAACAAAATAAAAACTGGGGAAATGGATTTAAACATGAAGTGTTTGTCATCTTTTAATTTCTTGGCTATGCACCTTACTGAGCCTTTGTGGTCCAGACAGTTTTACAGAGTGTGCAAACCATTGATATTATGCTAAACAAATACCCCAGGTAGTCAGTATATGAAAGACTATTTCTGCTAGATTATAAATTGTCTGCACTTTGATGTAAGAGGTACTTGATATTTCTGACCATGGCCAGTTCACTGAGCACTATTCTTTTCACCCTCTCATTTGTTAAACCATTGCCTAGCTCAGGAAATCAATAATTGATCTCGATAATGTGGCTATATACTTAGCCAAAGAGCAGCAGCCTGAAGTGGGGTATGTTTCTACTAAAACTCTTGAATGCAGCCCATGGGGCAGTCAGTCTAATGTCAGTTCCATGCTTGATGTAACTAACAAGTGCTCTTTGGTGAGCTGAACTCTTTTAATGAGATTATTTGTAAGTATAATGGGGACTATGGAAATGTGCCAATGGAGGAGTCAATGGGATAAGAATAATAGGGATAATGAGTAACACTGACAGAGAAACAGGTAGGCCAAGAAAATTGAGCACATTGAGAACTCTGGAAAATCAAGTGAGTGAATTATAGCTGTCAGAGGATGTCTAACGGCAATTATTGATGTGTTTTATAGCCAAGAGTGTGAAAGTCACTTTATGCATTCTCTTTTTGATAATTAAGAGTAATTTATAGGCTTACCGCCCTTTTTCTGTTTCAAGTGGCAAGCCTCCAAAGTCCTTCTTGACTATCCCGCTGTAGTGTGAAGTGGGAACAGAACAATCTCTCAATAAATGTGCTAAAATTCTTAAGTTGTTGCTATCAAATAAATATTTGGTTAAATGACTTTGTTGTATTTTACTCTTAATTAGCATATTTATTTTTAGTAGAGATACTTAAGTTTGTATTTGATGATACTTTGTACTTATGTATTTTCTTTATGGAAACTAAGAAGAATCTAACTTTTAGAGAACTAGAGAATGAATGCCAATAATAATTTACGTTTCTCTGCATTTTATTTCTATCCCTTGATGTTTAAACATATATGTCTTTGAAAAACATATATTGGACCATCTTTTCAATCCTGTATCTCTTCTAGTCTTTTTTAAAATTGTTGTAATTATGAAACTATAATACTTTTCTCTTGTCTAGATATCCATACTATGTCATGTTTTCAGTTGCTGATATTTAATATACTTCCTCAAATAATTGGGATTAGACCTCCTATTTGATCCTACAATCCCATTACTGGGAAAATACCCAGAAGAAAAAAAATTCCTTTTACCATAAGGACATTTGCACTAGACTGTTTGTCACAGCTCAATTTACAATCACCAGAAGGTGGACACAACCTAAATACCCATCAACCCAGGAATGGATTAACAAGCTGTGGTAATATATGCCATGCAATACTATTCAGTCACTAAAAATTATGGAGACTTTCATTTCTTTCATTTTTATAATTCAGGTTAATTTGAGGGTACAAAGAATTAGGTTATAATGTTTACATTTGTTAGGGAGAGTCTTTGTTGTAGTTGTGTCTGCACCCAAAAGGTGTGCCATGTGCCTCCACATTGTGCCCATTAAGTGGGAGCACACCCATCCCCTTCTTTCCCCCAACCCTCATCTTGAAGTGAATTGAATTTGTCTATTGTGTTGGCATGGTTTAGATTGTCTACTGGCATCATATTAATATTCAGTACATTGGATACTTGCTTTTCCATTTGTGTGATACTTTACTAAGAAGAATGTGTTTCATCTAGATTTAAGCTAATGGTACCTACCATCATTTTTTAGTATTAGTGATTTTTTAAAAATATTTTTTGATTAGAAAAGAAAGAAGAGATTCTGATTCTTTTAGAACAAATTAGATAATAAGAAACATTATATCTGCTTTAAATTCTTTACTTTTGAAGCATTTATTCTTTGTAACTGCATGAAACAAATGTAGTACAAACTATGACAAATGTTTATTTTCTTAAACAACTTAATATTATTTTATTTGGTGTTTTCAAACCATGCAAAGCTGTGCAAATACACCACAAATATTATTTTTAAACACTGTAACCATCACAGCAACATCTTCATACACATACAGACAAGTACACACATACACATATGTCCATGAATTTAAAACAGATGTTTTAATACGATTGAATAATTATAGAGACAACATTAGTAATGACCAATAATAAAGCCTTTTTTTCATTCCTCATTTATTATATATCAAAAAAATTGAAGAGAAAATTGATTATTTAGTTAAAGGAGTCTATCAATAACCATTGACAGCCTGGATGACTAAGTAAGTAAAGATCAATGACAGATGGCCAGTTATAGTCCAAGCAAAACATTCAAATTCTTCCAGCAGGGCTCTTGGCTTAACCAAAGAATAAACTATCTTAGTTTCTTTGGAATAAAATTTTAGTCAGTGCACTACTACAAGCCTGCAGTTAAAGTAGATTTCCCAAGAGCACCAGCTATGGGAATGCTGTATATGTAGTCCTAGTTACCTTTATTTCAAATTAATCCAGAAAATTAGTAAATTTATTCATCTGTTAAGTCATTAGAAAACCCACCCTGTTCCGTGAAATAACGGAACAGAAAATTTACTGAATTTTTCAACTTTGTGTGAAGTTTTCATTGGGGTTCTACATGAAAGCAAGAAATGGGAATTGTTGGAATTAATTTTATATATTTTTAGAAATAATAGATTTGTGCTTCTTCCCTAAGCAATATCATTTAAAAGTAAAGATAATGCTCTCTATAGCATTCAAGGAAGCAATCATACTTTAACAAAGACAATGATGAGATGATTATAAGGATAATGGAGTCCAAATAGGAAGTGAAAATTAAGGCTCGAAGTTGTAAGGTCAGAGATAATTAGTGGCCGAATGAAAAGACAATAGGTGAGCCAAGGGAAGTTTAAAATTCAAGAACACCTGGTGGGGTGTTCAGAAGTTATCTTCTAT
The DNA here is from genome assembly GCA_963575145.1 of Galago senegalensis. Taxonomy (NCBI): domain Eukaryota; kingdom Metazoa; phylum Chordata; class Mammalia; order Primates; family Galagidae; genus Galago; species Galago senegalensis. The sequence goes on along the minus strand of CAUYTI010015417.1, from coordinate 25,402 downwards.
CTGCAAATAAAACATTTGATGTAGACATAATTCATGATAAACTTTGATTTGGCCTGTAATATTGGAAATATTTAATTTATATTTTTATGTAAATTTTTTAAAGATTTACACTAAGACTGTTAGAAGCTATTAAAGGATAGCTCATCCTATTCTATATGGCAGTTTTAGAAAGAATTAGATGGGAAAGGTCAGGGAAGTTGATTTATGAAAGGAAGTATCCAGGAGACCGTGGGGGAGGATGCGTAATCCACATGTGCAATAGGGGTTTTAGCTTCTATGTTTCATGAAACAGGCTGTCAATATTTGAATTCAGTTTATATTCTAATTAAGTCGTATAGACAAATATGTAAGATTCTATTCTAAATATTTATTTTTGTTTTGTTAAAGACTGATCATTTTATGCATTTTATGTTGGGAAAAGAATTATAACAACCATCAAGAGAGATTTTCTTGATTACTTCTTCCAAATAAATATGTACAAAAACACTTAATGCTACAAGTATCTTAGATTCACAAATGGCATTTTAACATCTCATTCACACACACATTTCTGGCCCCAGCATGACTGCTGTTCTTCCCTAGGCATTCAGAGTTCATCAAACCATACATATGGATCAAGTAGCAAAAGGTTCTTCACTCAGAAGAGATTCCAATTCCACTTATCTTCTATGTATGCTTTACTTTATCTCATTATTCCAAAGAACATAGCCCATGGGAAACACACAGACATTTCTGATGATTTCAGTCCAGAATTTGTCATGCTATAATTTTCATTCTTTCTTATACATTTCCTAGGAATGCAGAAATCTTCTGTTTGAATCAATACTTTAACATAAGCTGATGCTAGTGTTCTATACTTCATCATAAAAGAGAAGCAGCAAAACAAATATGTGGATTAGAGATTTAATAACAATAATTGAATAATGCACAGATAATGCATAATTTAATAATACACAGATGATGAGTAAATGATGCATGTGTAAACACCCACAGATATTCTCTGTCCTAGAGCCCAGATTGAGAGTCTAGATTCTGAAGAACAAAAGCCCATATTATAGTACATTTCAATACATGACAAGCTACAGGGAGTTGGCTTATTATGTATAGCTAGAGAGCAAGTAACGGCAAAAGCCTGGGATGCACAGTGAGTCAATTCCCCTAAGGCTCGAGAAATCTTCCCAGGGTACATGAAATCTTACCAGCATGTGCCCCACTTGCACAACAGCTGAAGGACCCTGGAAACCAGCCCACCCTCCTATCTCCCTGGGAGAAACATAACCTGCTTCATTAAAGCACTAGAAGACATTCGATTCCTATGAGGAATTACAAGAGAGGATGGGTTATAGGAAGTTCTTCCTCATCTCAGGATGTTGCATTCCTAAAATATTTTGTAGTTAATTCTTGAGAACTACAAGAAAGAAGGAGAGAAAACTGGGTTGTACAAGCCCGCTCAGAGAATTGTCCTATAATTTGATATTTAGATTATATTTGTGTTTGAACAGCTATTATTAGTTTTCAACATGACTGTTGCAATAATATGACCATTGCAATGATCTTGGTAGTAGTTCAATATTGTGAGTATGGAAGGAATTCAGGAGGCATGAGGTGTACTCCTAGTTCAGGCATATTCTAGGAAGAAATTGATATATCACTTGCTCTCTTTGAGTGCCATGTTTCATCTATAAACCATAAGAAAAAATTATGTGAAGTACAAAAACTAAGAAAAAATCTTATGACAGAGTTTGAAAGCGTAAAAACACTGTGCCCAGGCTTACACCTAATAGTGTCTATAACTAGTCACGGATAAGGCAAGGCAAACTTGTAGTGAAAGAGAGCAATGAGTTCTATTATTAAGCTGAATTAATGAATGAAACTACTTTCCTTAATATTTTGTATATCTGTATATCTGTAATAAAGGTCAAAGATGTCTAAACTTAAGACACATACATATTCACACAAGCACACACACACGTTTGCTTGCACACATACGTGAGTTCATGTCATCTGGCTAGAAGAAAAACACAAAGTGTTGCTAAGGAACTGCAGTTACTTGAGAGAGTCTGGAGAGTGTATCAGACCTGTACTTTGCAGCTCTTAATCCTTTTAGATCCCTTTATCTCTGGAAGCTTTGGGCACTGGTTGCAGTCCTAGCCAACAGGGTAGCAAACAATCATACTCAGAAGCTGTCCAACCTCTCAAGTCTAGCATGAGAGCACAGCATGGCCGTGGTCATCTTCCCTGGGATGGTCCTGCTAAGGCTGAGGGGACCCCTGGGCAAGAGTCATCTGTGACTGAGCAGTGCAGCCTATAGGGCAAACCTTGACTGCAGGGGGGAAACGAAAAGGCAAGGGAATCCTCTCTGTTCTCCCTTTGTGTAGTTTGTATCAAGCAACAGTTATAGTTATAATGCATCTTTTAAGTGAATCATTTTGATTTCATACCATGCAGTGATCATCTCAAAACATAGTACCAATATATTGGCTTTATTTCTTTAATACTCCTCTCTCTCCCAGAGTCCCCCATTCATGACAGGATTTCCTTCCCTAATAAAATGCTATCACACATACCTTTCCTCAGGCTCCACCTTCTGTGGAATAAAAGCTAAGACAATTGATGTTAGGTATGGGCCTTAGAAAGCAAACTCCAAAGATAACATCATGAAGCCAAATTACAGCAATACAGATCCCAATGCTGATGGCAAACTTAGTGAGGATATCTCCTGGAATGCAACAGCACAAACACTACTAATGATAAATTGGATGAAGTTCAGATGGAATCTAAGGCACTGGCATGTCTGGAGGTCATGATGTTACAAAGTTATGGGCTATGACAATTAAATCAGTCATAGAACTCTGATCTTCTTCAATGCCTGGGTGGATATGCAATGTCATCTCAGGGCATTCTGTGAAGAGATTTCATTCATTTAGTCAGAAATTGTAATCTCAGGATTGAAACAAGTTAGAAGAGTTTAAGACTGCCTGGTATAATCAAATATGTAATCTCAACAACTCTCATTTCTCAATAGGCAAGTAAAACCCTAAACACTTATGATAGGAAGTACAACTGAATAAAAAATGAATAAAATTTAAATCCCCAATGACACAAAATTTATTATTTCAGCAGATACTGCCACCTACTCACTTTTTAGAAAGAAGAAATTTCTCCTTGAATGGTGACCTTAAAATAACCATGCTTGAATCCAATGTTGAATGAGATAGAACTTATTTTCAACAGAACTTCTTTTGCTTCCCATCATTGCCTCTGGAAAAATTACTAGTGCAGGATTAAACACATACCAAAGAGGGAAGTAGGCTCTTGTCTTTTGGAAGGATGTAGCTTACGGGAACTATAGAACTCAGCTAACACTTACTGGCAGAAAATGTTAGACAATACTTATGTATAGATCTTGAATATATCCATCAAAAGGGTATAAACTATGGCTCACAGAAGATAATTTAATTAGTTTTAGAGACATATCTACAATAAGCACTCCTAACATAGCCAAAGAATGTGTTATGATGGCCACTTGAATCTTGCACTCAATTACAGTAAATTAAGAAGACAGGCACCAATTCTTTGACATAGAAATGAGGACAAAAACAGAAGACTCAGAGAACAAGGAAAGATAAAATGGATTTAATATTTAAGAACTCATCACAAGTCCATTGTCCTCAGAATATTCTTGTTAATTTTCTCTTTAATAAAGCAATAAGGATTGTTTTGATGAGAGGATACCAAGGTCCTAGTAAGGGCTATGTATTTTTGTCAAGGAGCAACATGTGGCTATTTTGAGGGGTGTTATATTCCTCTCAGCATAATGTCAGACAGAATACAGGGACTGAATACACAAACCTATTGCAAAATTTGAATGATAATGGTAATTTGATCCTAGCATTTCAAACCGCATATATAAGTTACATGAATAAGCAATCCTCATGTCTACATCCCTGATCTCTTAGTACAAGTGAGTTTCCTTCGACTCATTCTTATGATTTCACAAGGTCTTCCTATGCCCAGTTAATGTAGCAGAATAAATTTCAGCCCAGTTCACAGGTGGATTATTGGAGTATGTTTGCATTAGATGAAAAGGGACTCTGTCTAGTTACAGCTCTACACAGGAGGGACACTAACGGTCCAAGTATGAGGCAGATCATTCCAGTGGGCAAAGCTATGTGCTGTCACTTAATTGTCACTTCCTAAGGTAGAGAACTGAGCACAGGTATGGACATACAGGGACGTGAAATGTTTGGTTGGTTTGTCTAGACCTAGAAAATCAAGACAACAAAAAATGTAAAAGTAAGGACTTAGCATTCTGGGGAAGAGACACATGGATAGACCCATGGGAGTGGGCATACAGTGTGTGGATCTGTACTTTTCAGTTGAATGACTGCAAAAATGACAAATACTCCAGCTTTCAGTAAGCCTTTTGCTCAGTAGGCTCAAGTTCGGACAGTGGCCCATGCACAGCATAATCACAGTGGTGCTCACGGGTCGACGAGCATATGTGTTAGCACCTGTAGGCTGATCTAGTTACTTGCTACTGCTGAATGCCCACCCTGTTGTTGGTGGAGACCAGTGGAGGGCTGCTGTGTGACATCAGCCCAGAAAAGGCCTATTCATATGCTTAGCATCGTATCATCTATTTCAAACACTTAGCTGAAAAAGTAAAGCTATTCATACTTCCTGGAATCTCTGCTTACTCCAGATATGAGTGTGCCATGGCATCTCACAGTCCCTCTGTCAGCACCACTACAACGTGCTTGATAATTCAGCACCTTCTAATTAGTCCAGTTTCCTTCCTCTCTCCTTGCTCGCCTTCTCTCTCAGACCAGCTCTTAGAAATTCCAATCCTTACTAAAGTGGTAGCACGTACATTTTACCTCACCTTCTGTGTTCTGGGGAACCCAGATTAAAGAAAGAAGCATATGACAATTTTAAATACTCCATGCCTAATATTCATATCAAAATGTTTTTTTTTTTCAGACAACCATTTTTCTCTTTCTAATTACTGTGGCAACCCATTTCTATGTGGTCTTTATACAAAATTTTAAGTCATGTCTTTCAATAGTAGTAATCATCCTATTGTTCACTACCTCAGGGTAAAATCCAAACTTCATATCAAAGCATGCACAGCACTCTACCCATCAAAATTAACTCAGATTAAATTCACAGGTTATTTTCCCCCATCAGTGACTCTGATCTTTACTTACAGTTCTGACCTGTCATATATTCTACTCCCTTTGCTGATGTCCTTTATATTTACAATTTCTGGATAGACACCAACCCCATGAACTCCACCCATCCTGGGTAGGATATCCTAAAATCTTGCAATACAAGCTTGATACATGTCCTAAAAAATTTACATCATTTGGGCATCGTGACACATCATGCATCCCCTACAAGTAAGATTTAGGACATACAATTTTATCATGTTTTTTGTATGTTATGAAAAAGATGGAGAGAAACCACAGGGACTTGTTGTTTGGGGGGTATTATTGTAATTTGTTCATTCTTTGCGACATATGTAATTTGATAAATTCTGTCACAGGGTGAAGGAAAGGTGGGGAAAGAAGAGGATTACTACTTCTGTGTAGAGCTTACACACTTTTAAATCACCACATTTCTGAAATGTAAACACCAGAGATATGTAGAACTTGAGGATTTCCTCCTGTTTGAAAAGGCAAATCCCCTTCTAATTGATGCCATATTAATTTATATTTATTATTCACTCTCGGGCATAAGGTAATTTTATAGAACATTTCTAAACGTAACTGAAGTATATGCAGCACAGAAGAGAACAGCACGAAATTTGGGAGAGCTAAAGTAAAAAGAGGTGGTGTAGAGAGATTGTAAATTAGAAAAAAACCCCACAGGATATTGAGAGTCTAACACTTCGTATCTTGCAGATATTTTAAGACATCCCAGTATCAGAAGTGTTTTATATTAAAGGAGGCTGTAAGCAGCAAGTAGTAATCATCAGTATAGCCTGCCGAGTCTTTAGCTGTGCTCTGATAACATGTTTTTTGAATGCTCAGATGTTAGTCCCATCAACTTATAAAATAAAACTGGTTTTGGAAAGGTTATATATTTGTATTTATTGGGGTGGGGAGGGATAGTAAGGGAGAGGGAATTAGGGAGAGGATATGATGGAAAAACAGAGAAGTACATAAGAAAAGCACACATTGCCTCTCTTGGAGGCTAACCATGGAAGACCCAATAATCTGTTCATCATCTGTGATGATTTATTTATGGCACAAGACAGAGATATTCCTTTTTTTGAACTGTCTTCTGAAGTATACAATGACTTAGATCACGTTTCCCATCCACAGACCACTCTCCAAAAGGAGACTGACAACGCACATAACTTAAGACATTCATACTGTTGCTTGTAAAACAACACGAATAGAAAACAAAACAAAACCAATGGACAAAAAACAAGGACAAACTTAAAACCAAAGGCAACGCAAACCTAGTCTGCTTGAGCATCCCATTCTTTCACCCAGAATACAACATAGAACGTCTACACCAACAACAGTAGCAGTGGTGGTACATGGATAGGAGCAGTAATATTTGTAATAATAGAATGCAGTTGTAACAATGATGTATATATGAGAATTTAAAATATATGTTTCTTACAAATTTAACTTTATCAGCCCCTCTGGGAAGAGAGTATTACTTCAAGATACCATATTTTAAATACTACCAAAGTTTAAGGGATCAGATGTCGACATAAAACTGATAACTGTTCCACTAGGGTGTATGCCAGGTCCTATGAAAGCAGGTGACCAGAGTCATAAGTCTCTTAACAGACTTCTTTCTCTTTCTTTCTCCCCTTACAGCATCCACTCATTTCGTGATTGAGTGGAAGGGAAAGAATGATTATTTCTACTGAAGACATTCATTACAGAAATTAATTGTCACGAATTATTTCATACAACGTTAATGCATAAGATCAAGAAATTAAAAGGTCTCACAAATTGTTAAGTCAGATGCTTTGAGATTCATTTATCTCCATAGAATGATGACTTAGTGCTACAGTTAATAAAAAACAGTAAAAAAATTAACAGGAGAATTTGGCTTTTTGTTTTATTCCAGTCTCTCTTAGATTCCTTAATCCTTGTCGCTAGCTGCCTCTTCTAAAATTTCTGGGAATCCTATTCCCCTGTTAGTTTAAAGGGTAATAAATGAAATTAACTAGTAATTGGATTCAGTAGCTTCTTCCACTTAATATTCAAATTCAATTTCTAAACCAAAGACAATATACATTGAGATTTTCACTTTAATATTCAAAGAATCTTTGCTAACTTATTCTCTTCTACCATCCCACTTGTGACTTAAAGTGTTTAAAATTATGAAAAATATTAATATAACCATCCTTTAAACATCATTAGGGCTTGAAGGTTGTAATAAATAACTTGACCCTTTTTGTCATGAATATAGACCACAGACATTTCATTTCCTGATAATTTTGATTTTTAAACTTTTATATTAATAATGTAAATGTTAATAGCTGTCTGGTGATAAAAATTGACAATATTGGATATATTATGGAATTTAAAATGTCTCATAGTAGATTTAGCAAAATATTAAAAGATTAAATAAAATAATGCTCCAAAGGATGAGATTACTGACCCATATTTGTTTAATTTTACCTTCATAGACATTACCCTCATAAAATAAATCTTTGAAAGAAACCATTCATTGACAGAGCAAATAAATATTTAATCTTGGTAGAATGTACATATACTTACCCTTCAGATGTTCTTGGTGTTCATGTTGTTGTTTTTATATTTTTTTTAATAAAATGAAGTCATAAAATGCCTCAGATATAATTATACTCTCAGTAATATAAGACATTAACAAAGATTGCATTATTGGCTTTGGAATTTTTTGATTCAGTAAAGAGTATATTTGTGTAGAGGTGTATGTATATACATATAATATATGTGACTAGATATACCCTATAAATGTATACTTGAAAACTTATTCTAGAAATATGTATACACACATACTATAACACTTAGAACAAGAAATTTGCTATTCAATTTCAGAACACAAATTTTTTGGTTTGATTACACAGTTGACAAAGATGGTCAAAAGCTGCAGTGCATTTAAACCACGTATTTATGATGGGAAATTTTTAAAGAATCTGTGGGAATTATCCTTTATAGGAGAAATATACCTTTTACAGTCTCAGACAGCACCTCTTCACATCATTAAACATCCCTGTGGGATAACATTTAATATAAGTAATGTTGAGTCAGGACCCAGAATTTAAGTAGAAAAACATATAAATACACTAAGAGATAGATGAGCTTCTTGCTGAAGAAAAATAATAAACTTTTTAAAAAGAATTGCGCCTCTTTATTAAGAAACAATATAGGATTTGCCAATCAGTTATTGAAAGAATTCACTGTCTCTTATAGAAAACATAAACAATGGAATTTAATGAAAATTAATTGTGAGCTTGTGTTTCAGTCCAGAAATACTCAAGTAGTTAAATTATTCCTAAAGGTATCCCTCTTTCTTCACTACACTAAAATAGAGATTAATGCTTAAATGTAGCTATGCCTATGAGCTCAGTAGTTTTGGGCAGGAATTCAGCTACATAGGTCACTAAGACAATTTTGAGACAGACTGTGTTATGGCCCCTTATTTCACTTCCAAGATATACAGTGGGCAGCGTTGCTTTCTGATTCACCTGTGCACGTTTTCATGACTTCAGCTTATCGGTGTTCTTGTGAGGTCTTTGTCTGCTTCCGTCCACTCATGGGAGTCAGCTACAGAGCTCTTCCACATGACTATTTTCTACAATTTTAAAGTGGGTTAAAGGGGTCTCAAATCCTTGAACATTTGCAATGGACTTGTGGGGTCCTTCCTCCTTCCCGTGTGACAATTTTTCAGTAGCTTCAAAAACTTCGAAGAGGCATAACTTCACTGAAAGATGAGAAGAGGAATGAGTGGCTTTTGGTGACTGCAGTGACTGAGGAAAATGTCCCGACTGTGGAAACAGTGGTTCATGAAAACAATCAAGTGACATTTAAGGACACTGAAGCAACACTGCAGCTTGGATTTCTGGCCGTGTCCAAATCTGCATGAATATCTCAGAGTCAGGGAAGTTTCACCCGGTTGGTTGAACAGACTGGGGTAGAGAGCAAAAGCACATCTGTGTTGAATGGTATGAAAAATGCCGGCTAGATTGACAGAGGCAAGTCTAGACGTGTGTCTGACGTCATTCTTGGTGATGAAACCTTGATTTACCAGTTTGATCCAGAGAATAAGCATCAGCTGGTGGATTTTTTTCCCCCAGTAAAAATCCACCAACAAAAATGAAGTGGCTTAAAGCATCAGAACTTTCTTCTCCAAAAGAAGTTATGCTGCAAGTGTTTCTCTGGAGGAACAAAGGACCACTACTGCTCAGTGGCACACTCCAGGATGCCTCCCAAAAGTTTCCAGGAAGCTTCCAGAAGGGCAGCTACAGACAGGAATGTGGGGAACAATCTTGCACCATGACAATATGTCCACCTGCACAGCCAAGATCACAGTTCAGTTTCTGGAGTCCACAGAGGTTACGTTCATGTCTTGTCTACCCCACAGTCCTTATCTGGTCCCAAGAGATTATTTCCTGTTCCCTACAGTAAAAAATTGCACACATAGAAGATTCTTGATTCTTGAAGAAGCTGATTAAGCCTACAAAAGTGAGCTTATAGCACTTGAAGAAAGTGAGTGAAAAAGTCTTTTCAAAAGTGGGTTATAGGAATTCAAAAGTGCATACAATATCATGGTAATTATTTTTAGAAAATACAGTAATCCAAATGATTTTATGTTTCTTAATTTTTCTATATCTCAAAACTTTCACAATGTTTCTTATATCAATCTATTAGCAAAACCTGGACATATGTGTGTGTGTGTGTGTGTGTGTGTGTGTGTGTATTGGTATTTGGGATTACAGATAATTTTGTGACTATATATGATAGAAGTTAGCTTGCTATAAGAATATTAATAAATGGTTCACATATTTTTAAGTATTAGTTTCTAAAACTACTGTCTAAAATTAGTTTAAACTAATAAAAGTGATGAAATTTCATACTAACTACCAGAGGTTGGATTTGACTTCTGAGTTATATTGAAGAGGTTACACACATCTCACATTTCTGTAGGTCAAGGACCTGTGCTTATGGCTAGGTTCTTTGTTAAGGACCTCAGGACCCGAAAATTAACATATTGATCTCTGCAGTCTCATCTGAGGTTTGAGGTCTCCTCCCTTGCTCACTTAGATTCTTGGTTGTTGAAATGAAGTTCCTATTGTTAGATCAGGCAGCTGATTAGATATGAGCAGGGTGGATGGCAGATGTAGTTAGACTATTGTGGATTGGCTTGATCAGCCTCATCTGGTCTATTGTGGGAATGGAGCTGATCACTAATTAAGACCTCACAGGTGCAAGACCTTGCAGATGGATTGTGTTGGGGAGTTGGTTGTTTTGTGTACTAATTAATGTCCCTGGGAATTTCTAATGTAGAGAGAGATATGAATTATTATGGGAATGTTCTGGAAATGGGATTGTTCAAGACCATGGGGAATTTCCAAGAAACCCTGACAAAAACTCGGTTTAAAATGTACATCCTGTGTTTTCTGGCAGGACGGAATTTGCTGTCCAAGCCATTAGAATAAACTTTTCTCTCTTGCTAAACCTGTACTTGCTCTTATTTTCTTCAATTATTTAAGTGACTGACTTGAACTATCACCACGCTGCCCTTACACCATTTTCTTACTGGCTGTCAGCCTGGGGTTGGTATCAGATATTCAAAGCCACACTTAGGGTCTCCCTACATGGCCTATTTCTCAAGCAGTTCAGAACAAGATTGTTTGCTTTTTTTCCTGGCAGTCAAGCATCTGCTACTGTTTTGCATCTCCTTTAAAAAGTGCACATGATTAGGTCAAGCCATCAATGATAATTCCCCATTTGGTTAAATCAAGGAAATTGATTACAGACTTTAATTAAATAAGTAAAATATCTTTTATCATAGTCTATTTGGGTTGCTATAGACTGTGTGGATTAAACTACTATTTCTTGTAGTTCTGTGTACTGAGAAATCCAAGAACAAGCCACTATTAACTTGGGAACTTGGAGAAGGATGGATTCCTGACTGGAGAGAGCTCGGGTTCTTTCCTCTTCTTATAAGAACACCAATCCCACATTGAAGGCTTCCAACATGCCTATGACCTCATCTAAACTTGATTAGCCCTCCAAAGACCTTACCTCAAAATACTATCAAATTAGGGTTAGGGCTTCAAAACTTGAATTTTGAGGGAATGAAACTATTCACTCTGTAACAGTTATAGAGTAAAACATAATCTTGGGAATGGTAGCCCATTGTTCTCACAGGTTCTCCTTATATTGTAAGGGGCAAGGGGCATTCCACAAGTTGTATATGTCTGGAGACAAGTATCTTGGCTGTCATTGAGGAACTATGCATGAGACATTAGCTTTATACTTTGTCATCTGCTGATTAAGTTGACAGCAAGGCTGAATTAAAAATGGTTAGGCCTAAGCTAAAAATCAAAAGTAAGGAAAAAAGCCACAAGTAAATAAAAAGGGGGAGAAAGGAAGGAGAGAGAGAGAGAAAGAGAGAGAGAAAAGACAATAGGGAAAAAGGAAAGAAATAGGAAAGAAAGAAAAGATGATCTTGAGTGAGGTAGAAATAACCAGGCACAGGACTGAATCCTCCAATTTTAGCCATGTATTTTGAACTTTTATATTTTATTATTAAAGTAATTCAAAATTTAACAGTCTGAAGGAAAAAGCTTACATTATTTGCTTGCTTGTATTAATTTTTGCAAAGCATGAAATCTGATAAATTAATAATTTTATGAAATAATACACTGGTTCAATGTCATTATCACTAATAGCACCACCACCAACACGATTTGTTATTGCTTCCCCTCTTCCTCTCCTCCTTGTTTTATCTTAATCTCCTTTGTCTCTATGTCTCTTTCCTGGTTTTTAATAGGTTGGTTTGCTTTACTTATTTCTTATTGATTTGCTTAAATTCCTTATAGTTTCTTGTTATTAGCCTTTTGTCAGATTCATGCTTTGCAATTATCTTCTCCAATTCTAAACATTGTTCTTAGTTATTCAGAGACTTTTTAACTATATCTTATTAATTTATTAACTTATTTATTTCATGTGTTTGCTGGTGAGATCTTCTTTATAGATTCTTTCCTCAGTGTGATAAGATTAAGAGTTTTGCCTTCACTTTTTTCTAAGATTTTTATAGTTTTGTATATTAGATTTACATATTTTATCCATTCTGAGTTAATTTTTTTTTAATGGTGAGAGGTGCAGCTCAAATTTCAGTGGCTATCAGTTCTGCCAGCGCCATCTATTCAATAGAGATTCTTTTCCCCAGTGTATGCTTTTATTTTTTGCTTTGTCAAAGATTGGATGACAACAGGAGGCTGATCCTATTCCAAAGATCTATGTCTCTATATTTGTGCCAATACCATGCTGTTTGGATAACTTAAAAATGTTTGCAATAGAAAGAAAGCCCCATACCAGACAGGTTCACACCAGAATTCTACCAAACCTTCAAAGAAGGACATATACTCAATGTTACCGCCTCTATTCCAAATTATTGACAAGGAAAAAATACTTCCCAATTCTTTCTACAGAGCAAATATTCTGATTCCAAAACCAAGAAAGGATGCAACAAAAAAAGAAAACTATGACAAAAAAAGAAAACACATCAAAAAATAATTTCCTGTAACCTGGTGGGCTTCATCCTACGGACATAAGGCTGGTTCAACATGCACAAATCTAAAAACATAATTCACCACATATACAAGAGTAAAACAAAGACCATATGGTCTTCTCAATAGATATAGAAAAAGGATCTGACAACATTCCTCATTGTTTTTAGATAAGAATGCTTAAGAAAATTGGCATAGGTGGGACGTTTCTTAAACTGATACAAGATACAACAAACCAACAGCCGACATCATATTGAATGGAAAAAAACTGAAGGAATTCCTGCTTAGAAATGGAACCAGAGAAGAAAGTCCACTACTGTCATTACTACTCAGCATAGTTCTGGAAGTTCTTCAATGGAATCAGGCAAGAGAAAGATATCAAGAGTATCAAATTGAGATAGAGGAAGTCAAAATACTGCTCTTTACTGATGGGATGATTGTATTCTTAGGAAATTCCAATGATTCAATCATGAGTTGAAAAAATACAGCAATATCTTAGAATATGAAATCAATGTATACAAATCAGTACATTTTATATGTGAACAATAGTCAAGCTGAGAAGCAAATTAAAAAAATACAGTACCCTTCACAGTAGCATCAAGGAAAATTGAATACATTGAATATATTTAATAAACAAGGGATGTGAAGGATCTCTACAGAGAGAATTATGAAACCCTGAGAAAAGAAATAGCAGAGGCTGTTAACAGATGGAAGAACATATCATATTCATGGCTCGGAAGAATCAACTTTGTTAAAATGTCTATTCTACCCACAGCAATGTACAGATTTAATGCAATCCCATTAAAATTCCAATGTCATACTTTGAAGATCTTGAAAAACATCATTTTCATTTTGTACAAAACTCCCTTCTCTTTTCTTCTATTCATGCGAGTATCTGATCTCATTTACTAAATAAAAACTCAATATTTTTTCCCTCAGTTTAGAACAGCATTTCTAAATAGTTTCAGCTCTCTCATAATTGTTTTTAATCCTGTTCATGTTGTTTTAAAGAAGTAAATATCTTAGTTCTTACTTTTTAACTAGAAGATTTGCCTTCCAAGGGTTTCCTTGCTTTCAAAATTCAGTCCATGAAGAAAAATTATTCTCTCTTCTTTCTAGAAGCTGCAGTATGGTGAAATGCTTAAAAAAATTGAAACTTTGAGTGACTCTAGACAACTCTAGGGGTCTGGACTGATGAAAGTCCACCAATTCTTTTAACTGCATTGGGTGGGGGGATTGTGATCATTAGGTAGTATGGCCTTCAACGCCTAGGTTCAAGTGCTCCTCCTGCCTCAGCTTCCTATGTTGGTGGGACTATAGCCACATATATAGCACCTATTTGTAATCTAGCTTTCAAATTTATTGTCATACTTTCATGTAATAAATAAAATGAAAGCAACATAGCTAGAGATTGCTTTGCATCTCTTGTTGATCCTGCTTTTATTTCTTTTGCCCTTTTTGCTGATCATTTATCTTCCCAGTCCATTTGTTTATACTTTCACTACATATATATGTATATTAACCCCAAAAGAAGAATCCCTGCAAGGGACTTGGGAGTGGGATTTAATTTAGGAAGCAGAGCAGCAGTGTGGGAAAACCCAAAATCAAATTATCAGTGAAAAACTCATGAGCAAAATTAGCCTGTGGCCCTGTGGTGAAGGGAAGGTGGACATGGTGCCAGTCGCAGGAAAGACCAGGCAGGCTGGGGTGCTGCTGGTCTTGTGTGATCATTGCAAACTGATGTCATGGGAGTCTGAAAATACAAGCTACCAGGTCACTTCAGCTCCTAAGTCTACAAGTTCTTCTCATTTTTAGACTTTACTAGTCACTTAAAGATATTCTGGGAAATGTACTTCCCAGGCTTCAGTAAAGGGACAGTGGGACCAAATCAGGCTGGGCTCCAACTCCTGGCCCCAAGCAATCCTCCTACGTTGGCCTGTTAAAGTGATAGGATTACAGGCATGAGCCACTGTCCCTGGTCCAATTGATAATTTAAATTCAAATTCAATTTTCCAACTTGCCTCATACCATCTTTTTAAAAATAGAAACAACAAACCAAATTTACTCATGTAAATTTTTAATACAAAGTACAAAAGAGACAAATTTTCTCATAGGTTCTAATCTAGCTCTAGTCTTGCACTTTCTTATCACAAATTAATCTTAATCTGGATGATTATAATTGCATCTATTTCAAATTGCAGGCAATAAGTAGAAAGAACTTCCAATCAAACATATTGTCTTTAAACAGGGTGTTTTCAGTTAAATATGATCCTTTTCTAATATTATTGACATTGAAAGAGGAAAGTATTCCATCCCAAACTGTAATCTTTTGTTACAAATGTCTTAATGTTCTACGTACATCTTATCATTTTGCGTCATCATTCATCCCCTGTCCCTTGCTAGAGTTTATATACACCATTGCTATTAAATTGTTCCTCTGTAATATTGATTATTATACTTCTCAATCTCATAGAAAATATCGCATTCCTGTGACTTGCCTTAGCCAGTAAAATTTTAGCCATTATGATATATGACATAGTTGTATGTCACATCAGAGCAGAAGATTGCATGGTTCAACTCACGCTTTTTACCTCTTGGTCTTTGCCACACAAATAGGCATTTTACTTATAGGAGTTTCTCCTGCTGCTTAAGTACTGAAATAGAGACAATCAGAAACAATTTGAGCTAAACTGAGACCACATCTTTCTTTGGATGTTAGTAAGAACTAAATGCTATTGTAAGGAAGGAAAATTTTGGAGTTGTTTGCTATGTAGGAAAATGGGACATAAATGATGTTAACTTCTAATATAAAAGACAGAGAAATTATGGAGCTTTTTACTATTGTATTTCTAATATTTCACTCCAGTAGAGTAGTGTTTCCAATTTATTCACCCTGTCTTTTCTCCACCAACTCTAAATTATAAGATGGTTATTTTTATCTTGTGCGTTAATATGAATGTTTTAGTTGAAAGCAACAGAAAATCTAAGCCTACCGTGATTTGATGAGAAGTGAATGGAATGTATTGGTACATTAACTCAAAACAAGAGCTTCAAGGAGAAATGAAATCTGAGATTCAAATAATTTCCAGGACAAATCACTCTCCAACACTGCTCTATTCTGTATCCATTGTCACGATCAGTGTGGCGTCATGGTCATGGCCAGGTATTTGTGGCACACATTCTCAGAGGTATAATTACAAAGATAATAGTTCACCTTTCAGTGTTTACAGTGTGCCAGCCACTCTTCTAAGGAATTCGGTCATTTTTTCACCACAATAATTATACCTAGTAGAGACTAATGATATCCTAATTTTATGTATAAGAAAACAGATGAACTGGAAATAAGTAAGTTGACTTATCATAACTGTTAGGTTGGCCAAACTAACTCCATTTTTAAAAGCCATTCTGTGAGACTGTCTTACAAGTGGACATACCTCAGAGAAGAGAGAGACATGCTACAGGCTTGCATTAGTTCTGGCCCAATTACAGACTCATCTGAGAGTAATATGCTGAGACTATAATAAGAAGAACCGTCCAGGAGAGTCCTGATAATAAGATAACAATTTTGATGTCCTGATGAGAATGACAGTCTGGTGGTCCTTGATAGAAACGAGCTCTCCTGGGCCAGCTATGTAAGACCAACATCCTTTAGATCTTAGCCCACTGGCACCTAAGTATCAAAATAAGCAATGCCATCTTTGATATACTTTAGTCTCAACTATTCTGATCTGTTTCTTTCTTCAATTTTTACCTATCAATAACCACCATTCGTAAAGGTCTAATAGAAAATATTACATTCTTGCAAAAATGTTCAAGTAAAATTCTTAAATTTTACTACTGGTAACTCAGATTTTGTCATAATTCTATCATTGATTGAATTTCTCTGTTAAATTAAATTGAGTATTATAATTGTTCCCAACTGAGACATGTTCTCTGTTTCTCTAGGTGACTTTTTTTTTTTAACTTTAAGTATACAGATAAAAGAGTGACAGAGTGTTCTTCAGAGAAAAATAAGGGCATTGTTAGTAGAAGAAAGGCTAACATATCTGGGTGTCAAGAACATTTAAACCTCTGAAATTTTTGTGCTACTTGAAAGCTAGCAAGTTAGCCTGCCGATGATGGAAGAATACGAAGAGGACATGAGAGATTCCTAATCCAAATTGTAAGGACTTTATTAATCATAAAATAGAAAGCAGCATGGACTTCATACATCATCAGATCTCCTCATCTTCCCAGTCCCCAGGGCTGGGCACAAACTTACCCAAATGAAAGGGGATATTTCAGACTTCAGTTGAGTACCTTGTTCATGTGGCTTATACTCACAAAGGATTCTGTACATTCTACACTGATGGACCTACCAGTAATTCAAAAGTGAAAGTTATATGTTTAATAAATTGTGATTTTAAAAAATCACACTAATTATTGACTAGACAAATATCCAAAAGGATATTATTATTAACATCATTATTTTATTATAGGATTATCTAAATAGAACATTTTCTAATAAAAATTTGATCTGGTATTAAGCATAATGAAAACAAATTTTATATGTAGTTACATTTGAAGACAAAGTAATTCTTCTCAAAATGAGATACAACATATCCCCTTATGAATATTAAAGTAAAACCCAGACAGAAAATTAAAGAAACTGGCTGTTCTACTTTAATACATAAAATCCAGTTTAAATTTATTTTCTTTAATAGAAGAAACATATTCTTTTAATTGCACTCTGAATCCACAGATCTTCTCTATTTTGTTTTCCTTTTGCTTGCTCTAGGTGTCTTCTCTCTTTACTACTGTTGTGTCTGTGACAAAGTTGCTGCTCCTAATCATCAGTCAGCTTCTTAACCTCGGCTGTCTATGTCTCTGTGAGTGGACTGAACTGTAATTAAAATGGCACAGCTTAGACATTTCAAATAATGATATAAACAATACTAACAGAATTCATTTTCCCTTAAGAAGAAGGTATGGTTAATTAACTTTTATACTAGGATAATTATCTTATTCCAAAGGCCTAGGTGTTAAAAAGTACAATTTTCTTTTGTACTTTTTTTTTTTTTTTTTTACAAATTTTATAAATCGAAAAATTAATGTAATATTTAAAAATAAGTTATTGTTAATTAAATTTTATAATAGTATAATTATCTTATTCCAAAGGCCTAGGTTTTAAAAATTAAAATTTTCTTTTGTAATTTTTTTTTTTTTTTTTTACAAATTTTATCAAGCGCTAACTTCATGGAATATTGAAACATCAGTTAGTGCACTATTCTCACTTTCCTCATGACTCTATTTAGGGCTGAAGTAGCATTGCTGTCTGTTGCATTTCTTCTTTAACCTATGGATATTCAGTGGTCCATGCCCTCTCTGAAGGCCATGGGGATTACTGTGATGTACTCAAGTCAGTATTGAGGCAGGAAACAATCTTATTTCTGAGGTCACATGTCTCATCATTAATTCAAGCACTCTTCTCTCCTGCACTGTTTCTTTGGATAGTCCCAATTCTTGCCTGGGGATTAGATGGCCTGGGGGCAGGGAGGGGTACCCACATGTCTTGCTCTTAATGATTATTATGTTTCCAAACCTTTATAAAGGAGTTTATTATTTCTTCTTCTGAGTTTAGGCTTCTGAAGTGTAAAATCTAGTTTCCAACTGTTTTGACTCTTATTGCTACTGGCACATCTTTTCTCTGAGATAGGATGCTCAGAATAGCCAAATTATTAAAATAAGACAAAGGTCAGGGATAATAAGAAAATTCTAGAGAGGATAAATTGTTAATGTTTCAAAATATGTTTGTAGCCATACACATTTGTTACAGCTTTAAAATCAAAGCACAAAATTAAAGAACAAATGAAACAGCCTGCTTGAAAGAAAAATTCATGTTCTATTTTAGTGCAAAAGATAACCAGGAAAAATCCATGGATTCACTAAATGAATTTTCTAATATGATATGGGGGAATAATTATGGAGAAAGAATTTGATATTACTACAAATTGTTCCTTTAGAAGGTTAGGTGTGAGATGAAAATTGGGAAACTGGAAATTGTCTGTAGATTTTACATGTAGCAATAGGAAGAGTATTCCATAACACATTAAGGGGACATAAAACAAAATAAGAAAATAAGATACCACAAAATAATGAAATCCATAGAAGACAAGCCCACAGCCTTCATCATGCTGAGTGGGGGAAAGTTGAAAGCATTCCCTCTTAGAAGTGAAATAAGACAAGGATGCCTATTGTCACCAATGCTTTTCAACACAGTATTGGAAATCATAGCTGGAGCAATCAGGGGAGAAAAAAGAAACAAAGGGCAATGGAATAGGAACAAAAAGAGGTCAAATACTCTGTTTGAAAGGATCTTCTTCTTAAAAATATCCTAACAAATCTTCCAAGAGTCCTGAAATTAGTTATAAAATAAAGTCAGAGGTTACAGAATTTATGTATAAGTCACACCATTAAGAGAGAACAATGTCCCATCTGAACAAAAGTATGTTCAAAAATAATAAATAACAGTGTCTTCAAGTGAAAAAGAATCAGTATGAAACCCAGTGGCAAATCAGTATCATTTGATAAAATGCTGATGTAGTTTTTCACAGAATTAGGAAAAAAATCCTAAGTTTCATATGGAATCAAAGAAAAATCTTAACAGATGAAGTAATTCTGAGAATAAATAACAATTCAGGAGACATCACATTACCTGACTTCAAATTATACTACAAGGCTATAGTATCCAAAACAGCATGGCACTGGTGTAAGGGTAGATACAGAGATCAATGAAATGGAGTAGGGAACACAGAAATAAAATCATCTACCTGCAACCAACTGACCTTCAAGAAAGGAGACAAAAATGTACACTGGGAAAAGGATATCATATTCAATAAACAGTGATGAGAAAATTGGTTAACCAGATGTAGAAATTTGAAACTGTATGACAAACTCTCACCATATACAAAAATTAACTCAAGATATAGTTTAAAGATGTAAATGTAAGACTTGGAATCATAAGATTTCTAAAAAATAATAATAATAATTAAAAACACAAGAAAAACTCTTCTGGTCATTGGCCTTGGCAAAGAATGTATGACTAAGACAGTAAAAACAAATATAGCAAGAAAAAAATAAAGAAATGGGACTCAATTCAACTAAAAAGTTTCTGCACAGCAAGAAAATAATCAACAGATTAAACAGACAATCTATAAAATGGGAAAAAATATTTGCAAACTATACATTGTACTAAGGATTAGTATCAGGACCTACGAGAAACTCAAACAAATCAGCAAGAAAACAAATAACCCTGTTAAAAAATGGCCAAAAGATGTAAATAGATTTTTCTTAAAAGAAGATATACAAATGGCTAAAAACCCACATGCAAACATGTTCAATGTTACTAATTATCAAAGCAGTGCAAATTAAAGCTACATTGAGATACCATCTTACCTGTGTCAGGAAAAAAAAAAGGAGTTGGATGAAGGACAATAAAAGCTTTCTTTGATAAATAAAAATATAAATAATGAAAACAAAACAAAGCAGTAGATATTGATGTGGATCTGATGAGAAGTGAATGCATATTACACTGTTGATAGGAAGGACAAACTAGTACAACTGCGAAAGAAAACAGATTCCAGAAAGAACTAAAAGTGTACCTACCATTTGATCAAGTAAATCCCACTACTGGGTATACAATCAAAGGAAAAGAAGTCAGTCAATCAAAGCATGTATGCACCTGGATGTTTACAGCAACACCATTCACAGATTCAAAGACATGGAATCAGCCTAGTTGCCCACTCTGTGATTAGTAGATAAGGAAAAAGTCATATACAAATTAAAATTAAAAAGTTATATACATACATATATATATATATATATATATAAATTTCTCACCCAATACTACTAATTATACCAAGTATTTTTTCACACCATACAAAAGCATGAAAAATATATTTTGCAGCAACTTGAATGGAACTAGAGACCATTATCCTATGTGAAACATTTTAGAAATGAAAAAACAAATGCCCCTTTTTATCATTTATAAGTGGGTGCTACACATTTTATCATTTATAAGTGGGTGCTAAATTATAGATATATATGGTCATACGAGGTGACATAATGGACTGTAAAAATTAAAAGGGAGTGGGTGGGTGGGCAGTCAAAAGTTATCTACTGGGTGCAGTGTATACATATTATTCTGGTGATGGGTACACTAGAAACCCTGATTTCACCTCTGTACAAGTCATCCATATAACAAAAATATTTATACGCCCTAAATATGATGAAATAAATTTAAGAAAAACCAACATAAAATGTTTGATGTTAGCACAATGATACATAGGACGTTTCTTGCACAGGTTGTGGTTTTTGTTTATCTAAGGAAGAGCATTGGCAATATTATTTTGAAAATTTTATATAATCGTTTGACAATAACATTTTTAAAAATGACCAAGTCAGATGCAGCATGAAATCATCCCTTACTCAGAATTCTGAGGTTACTGGGCTTTTGTCACTGATATATTTGTCAATATTTAATAGACATATGTGTGTACCTGTGAAACTCCTGACATCTCCTGGTTAGATACACAGAGCTCTGTTCATTCTCAAAGCACACGTTGCTTCAGGAATTGTGAAGCCTTTCAAGTCTGACAGCAACATTCTTCCAAACTATTTCTCCTGTAATTTCTTAATGTCTCTCTTCAAATTTTTCCTTACATGAGAGATTTTCTGAAAACCATATGGAAAAAGGCACTGCTTTTCACATGTCACTTTCTGTGTGCCATCTTTATTTTTCTTCATAGAATTTATCACACATGACATAGAGGCTTTTGGAACATAAGCTCAAGAGGGCTTAGACATTATTTCATCTATTCCTATATTCCTTTGTGCTCAGAACAGTGTCTAGAATATAGTAGGCTTTATATAATTTTGGCAATAAATAATAATATGAGCAGAAATCGTCAAGAAACGTCACACTTTAAATTTTATTGAATAGGAACAACCTTTAGGAAAAACTGTGACATCTTAAGGAACTGTTTTAATATTTCATGGCATGTTTTTTATACTCTTCATTACTATGGAGTTTTATGTCACAGGAATGTTGAAACATTTATTTAGGGAGAATGTTTAGGCAGATCAATTCCTAGTGATTGCAATGAACTTAATATTAAAATAATCATGTTTATGAGTCACACAAAACTGTCATTAACACCTATTCTGGGAATGTCTAGGATTAGACTATATAATAATTATTAAATGATACGAACATGTACACACTTTTTGTTTATAGAGTATAGCAAGTCTATAATTTTAATAACATTATTACTCTCACAGTTCTCTCACTTGAGGCACAGAAAGGGTTTCAAATGACCAAGATACAACAGCACAAGTTTTGGGTAAAAGAATTCACCAACCTCTTAGCAATGATCTACTTTTATCTGAATGAAACATTATATTACAAATAGTGTTTTATTTACTGGAAAGTCCCTTTAGAATATGTTCTTCGGAATCCCAGGTATATATGTTCTCTTCTTAATAGTGCCCCTGTGTGAATTTATATACAATTACTCTTATGAATGTGTTTTTTTTTTATTTTTTCAATTAAGAAAGTAATGGTAGAAACAGGATACTAAAATGTTTGAAAGTTGTTGAATGACTTTATTCTAAGGGATAAAAACTGACGTGAAACCTAAAGGAAATTAGACTAAAGAATACTAGATAATGACATTGAGTATTTCTCTTTTAAAAGTGAACACTCCCTTATTAAATTATTTTGAATCTATGTATTGTAAGGTTTGGAAATTTTTTGTTTGTTTTCAAAGTAGGATTCAATTACTGTAACAGATGAACCATAGTGGACTATGGAGAATAAGGAATCTAATCAGATATAGAAAGGTTTGAATTATACTTTCTCATTTCTTAAAGAAATTTAAGAGTTTCTTAAACATAAAAGTTTAAGCATTTTATGATCATTAACATTTTTCATAGTACTCTTATGAGTATAGCAGATGATTAATTGGATCTCATTTCAAAGTGACCAACTGAAAGAATGAGAAGAAGATTAACCCTTGGTTTCCATTTTAATAATGGAGCCTACAGTAGGTGTATGTTCCTACAACACATGTGTGGAAGAATTATTTGTTGATATGTTCTATAGGTGGTCATCAGAGGTAACTTGAATTAGAATTTCAAGACAAGTTATAAATAGATGAATATAATAGGGCATATTTCAAAATGATAAATAGGTAATGTTAACAGACTCATGGAAATTATGTCACAAAAAAACATTAAGAATCACTAGTTCAAATTTTGTATATTTCTCATTATTCATGTCATTCTACATTACTATTAATAACTCATCTGTTTAATCTGTTGGATAAAGGGCAAAGCGCTCCTATCACCAGCTGACTTTACTAAAAATTACAGATAGTAACAAATCAACATTTCTGTTGGACTTATAGGGAGGCTCCTAGAACTGAGAAAATTATTTTCAAGAGGGACTTGCAACCCATTTACTCATAAAGTAAATACATATTTATAATGTATTCTATGATAAGTGAATATATTAGCACATTTACATGTAACATCCCTTTTAGAAAAGCAATATTACCTATACTGTGCTTGTGAGAATCTGAATCTTACAGAAGTAAAGCAGTTTCCACATCTGATAGCCTAAGGACACCAGGAAGTTAATATAATGTGTCCTGTACTCCACTGATAGATGAGAGATTCAAAGATAATAGCTGGGGAGCAAATCTGATAAGTTGGCAAAATAAATTTTCTTTTCCTTTGTGGTAAAGTTTTTTACTATTAAAAGATAAGCTTGAAAATGAATGAGTGTTTTCTTTATTTTCCCAGTACCACTCTCCTTCATGTTCCTTCCTAGGATAATTGATAGTCTCTGGAGAACTATCTATCGAGTTATCCAGGTTACTTTCTTAGAAACATTCTAGGAGAAAAAAGAATAAAGTCTCTTTCAAAGTGGGAAATGCATTTCTTTCTCACTGGGAATGCCAACATCCTTCTATACTATTAGATAAAAAACAGTTCATTGCTCTTTTTAGGAAAGCACGTAGTTCAGTACCAAACTTGGTATGGATGCAGGATCTGAATTTGACACAGCTCTCTTTAGACTCTCAGGCTTGGGCAGGCGCTACATACCTCTGCCACAAATAAAGAGTCTCAGTTCATTCCCACTGCCCTTACCCCGCCATGCTTCTGATCATTTGGTAGGGATCAGGGTTATCATGGAACTTGACTTAAATGAGTAAGCCTTTCTGTATGTCTTCTTAATGCCTGTGGTACAAACTTCTGTGAAAATATTACATATTTGATCATATCCTCTAAGCCAAAACATGACATTAAAATTTATTCACATAAGGCTCTAAGGAACCAAATGCAAGTTAGTATTATAATCTTGTAGCTATCAGAAGGTTGTTTCTTTTATGATTACTGCTCACATTTACCTTGACTTGATTCTGTTCTAAGTAAACTTTATAATTTACATAAGTTTCTTTCAGGAAGATAATTTAATAAATTTTGTCAATATTTAAAAATATATTGTTAACACTGCTCTTTTCTCTTCCTTTCCTTATAGAAAGAGGTAAGATATGTATTATAAACTACTACATAATAATACAGTCATCCTTATTATCAATTCTTATTAAATATAAAACACTTTACAAGATTTTCCACTGGTATATCTTTCATTGCTTAATAGTATCCATTGCAAAAGATGCAAACCAGTTTCAGGATGTATAGAAAATATTTAGGCCAAATACCAGGTACTGGAAGTTTTCTACTGATTAGTAGAAACTTTGAAGATCTACTTATCTTGTCATTTAATATGCAACTAGGCCTCTTTCCCCTTTAAGATTCTGTCAATTATTAGTGCTTACCCACAAGAGTTAGGGGCTGTAAGTGACATCGTTCATGCTCATATGACTATAATTTTTTAAAATTGTACTGGTGTTAATACCAACTTGCACAGGCAAGAGTGAAATCTCAATTAAAACAAAATTTTCTGACTATTGGTAGTAAATATAGCACAGTTTAAATAGGTTATTATTCTGCAATGTGTTTCAAACATCAGTCAATACATTTAAAAGAACTAAATGTAATCTGATTGCCTCCATGAGGAGCCCTCAGAAGCAAACAATAATAAAAAAATTGTATGGATGACAAAACATGGTAGTAACTACAATAATATTATTCATTTCTAGCACATTACAGTTCAAAAATTCTATCATATTCATTATTTGATTAATACTTTTTGGATAATAACTTCAGTTGATTGAGAATTATATTATGGGAATAAATAGTGCTATGTTTGCCCATAATTGAAATTTGCATTGATTTGATATCTCTCTGAAAATATTGGCCAATAAATTAAAATCAGTATACACAGGAAAGAGCAGAGGCACAGCTGAGAGACCATTTGCCTCTAATCTTTGCCATGTTGATTTAAAATGTCATGCAGTGTATTTTTGTTGTTATTGGAATTGCCACAGCAGTCTTCTTCATGAAGTCTTTTCCCAGGCCAATATCTTCCATTGTTTTTCCTATGCTTTCTTTGTTGATTTTTAATAGGGAATCTTTCCCCCAAGGTATGTTCTTGTTTGGTTCATTGAAGATTGGGTGGTTGTAAGATGTTAGTTTCATTTCCTG